>CM053033.1:61068902-61148902 GCA_028564925.1 Lithobates sylvaticus | reverse complement strand
GCCCTCCTTCACAGGCCACCTATAGACACCCCCCAGTTGTGATACTGCAATGCTGTTCTAACAGCATGCACACACATATCCCCAGAAATAAAGCACATATTGTTGTCAGCAGTCAGCAGCACACTGACACGCTGACACTGTCTGAAACATAATATGCGAGGCCGCCGGCGCGGCGGCCTCTTATACCGTGGGGCGTGTACTAAAGCCCCTGAGCTATAATTGGCTACAGGCATCCTGCCTGTAGCCAATTATGGCTCTCCTCGCTGCCGGCGCTGTGATTGGCCAAGCATGCGGGGTCACAGTGCATGCTTGGCCAATCATCAGCCAGCATTGCACTGCGCGGGCCGCAATGCATTGCGGGGCCGCTCGCATCACACAAATTTGATGCGAGCGGCCCCAATAGTTCTGGGCTCGCCGAGCGAGCGAACACCCGGTGCTCGATTCGAACATGGGTTCGAATCGAACACCGGGCTCATCCTTATTGGTGATATATTTTATGGCTTGGTGATGCATATGGACCATCAGAAGAACTTTATGGACTTTTAGTTATTAGAGATTGATGCATTCGATTTTGCATAGCGACACTATACGTTACAATATAATTTAGGATTGAAGCGCTGCATTTATTGTATATAATAACATAATAATATTAAATATATATATATATATATATATATATATATATATATATATATATATATATATATAGATATATATATATATATATAGAGAGATATATAGATATATATATATATATATATATATATATAGAGAGAGAGAGATATATATAGATCTATATATGTATTATTACTCATAAATTACTTATACAATATCTACTTCTACTGCTAGCAGCTTTTTATGTATATTGATGTTAGCACTGACTATTGTATATATATATATTTTTATTACTGATATAATTGTATTGGCTGAAGTCTGGTTTTTGCAAATTAATGTTTCTCAAATGGCACATTTTTTTATTAGCATTTCGATATTGGCCAATGAAAGGTTGATTCAACCAATGAGTTTTTGTTTCAGAGTAGTCTATTTTAATATGATAATTTATAATGATGATGGAATGGAATGATTAGAAATTTTAGAAAAAAAATTTCTATTATGCTTCAGAGGGGTTCGTATGAAATGTGATATCTAAAATACAGCACTAATAATGGAGTTCAGTGTGAAGAAATACTGAATGCTCTAGCTTCTGTTTATCAACAAAAAGGGGAAGTGAAGTGAATTTTGGGAGGTCAGGTACAGCAACCAAACACTCTAAAACTCAATTGCACCACCTGCTTGAATTTAGTGTCTGTGTGACAGGTATACAAGGGGTTGCATAATACCCCTGCAAGTAGGCTGTATAGCTATCTTTTTTATGTTTTCGCTATTGTCTTAAAAAATCCTCTATCCATGCTTGAATTTATTACTAAAGAACCAATTATGAATCTTTTTCATAAGCTGGAAGCAAACAGCAGTATGGTGTTTAGACGACTATCCAAACTGCCAAAGGCTGCTAGAATGTTAATGAAGAAAAATTCTTGCTTCACTTGCAACACTGAACGTTCTTCATCTTGTAAATTACAAACTTGCTTGAGAAGTAAGAGTTTTAGTTTTCTTATATCACTAAAAAAAGCTGGTAGTTAGACTGCCAAGTTTTCCTGGCATAATAAATGAGCAAAGTTACTGAGAGTCCTCCTCCTATAAGTCTGGAACATGTACAGATAGACTGGACACCAATATGTCCAGACTTTTATGAGGGACGGATCAATATGATGAAAACATGTAACACTGTATTAAACTCAAACACCTGATAAAGATTCTTTGCCTGCAGCTTAGAATCTGTTTAGGGAAGGAAAGAGGATCTGAACCACAAAGAAGAAAAACTTTTTTTGAGGCATTTTTTTTGAGGATTAAATGAATTGAAAACCCACCCTGTGCTTTGCACTCTAAAATATCCAATACATTTTTTCTAACGTTTAGGTTTGGTGACAGGGGGTGTCAGCAATGAAATTCAACTCCATTATGTTATTAATATGACCACTGTTGAGTGTATTAAGCAATATTTTTGAAGGTCAATATTATCTGGAAATATTATGAGTGAGTAATTTGTATACCATAAGGTGCAACTGTAGCATCCACTGTGCAATATATTATAACAAAAGGCAAAACAAAAAATAATATATATAATGAAGTATGCCAGTTGCATTAGCACCGTTTTTTTTTTTTTGCTGTTTTGAGTTCCAACTTTCTTTTATTACCTGTTGATTCTGCCAGTAGATCCATTATCTTTTTTACAAGGTGACAGTGTTGTTTGTTCTGGAGAGAAACTATGCAGCAGAATTGACATCTTGTACAAAGGGTAGTAGATGGACAATTAGATTAGCAAATGACAAAAAATTAATGCCCAACACCAGCTAACACTTCTATCATATGTGTTAATGGGCTTCAAAGCATAAATGCAGAGTGGTTTTAACATTCGTTTAAGACTCTTCTGAGATCATTCAGAACTAATTGCAGATGCAGTTGAGCTTTTTCAGCTGTTTTTGCATTCCCATGAACTTGTATGTGGAGAGAAGCAGTTATAAAGTGAACAGAAGGCTATTGACACTGTCCTGCTGTTACAGCAACAGTTTTTTGTTTTGTTTGTTTAAAAAAAAGGTTTAACCTCCCTAGCGGTTTTCCCAAGTGTGGCTCGGGGGTTAAATTTCAGCACCATTAGCGGTAACCCCGAGCCACATCGGGATTGCATTGCAGGATCCTGGTGCGGTATACTTACCTTGTCCTCAGGATCCTGCGATGTCCCCCCGCTGTGTCTGCAGGATCTGTCCTTTGCCCCGATGTCCTGTGTGCCGGGCTCCATTCCCTGCGAGTGTCGCGATTCACGGGGGCGGAGCCTGGAGGCAAATTCAAAAAGGTGAAAAATCATAATACATACAGTACACTGTAATTTTACAGATTCCATTACTGTGTGAACTTATTTCACATCCCTTTTGTCCCTAGTGGTTTGTCCACTACCCTGCATGCAGTTTTTATATTATAAATACAATTTTCTGCCTGGAATTTGGAGATTGTCCATAGCAACCAAAAAGTGTCCCTTTATGTCAAAAGTGGTTTTAGACCAGCTAGAAAACAGTGATAGTAAATTAGAACACTTGCAGAGTTGAACGATAGTGAATCGTGGAGAAATTTATATTATTATTATTATATTATTATTTTTTTTAATTATTTATATTTATTTATTATATTATAATTTATGATTTTGTATTTTAAACTTCATCATACTCAGGATCTCTACTAGACTCTTGTTTGGACAGATTTAGGTGTTTTATTGAATTACAGGCCTACAATATAAAACGCCACATTTCTATGCAAAATAATTGTACCGCTTTGAGACGCAAAAATCTGACATAATCATACCGCCAGGGAGGCTAAACTATATGAATAAATCTTGCCTGATGAATACAGTCCAGGCAGGGTTATATCAATTGACCTAACCCGTGTAACTGCTGCTTTTGAGAGAAATAAATCCTTCATAATTAATTATTGGTTATACAAATACAAAAAGATTAAAATAATGACACCCGCTGAAAAATCTTTGTACAGCTGGCTGGATGGCTCAATGGATAGATGGAAAGCTATAATAGATGGACAGATAGATAGATAGATAGATAGATAGATAGATAGATAGATAGATAGATAGATAGATAGATAGATAGATAGATAGAAAGATAGACTGTAACATAAATGTCACAGACAGTAACATAAATGTCACAGACAGCACACTAGTTTTAATTTCATAATTGCATCTGCATAAATGACTGGCCTTTTGTGCGAGCCCTCTGTGTATTCATAGCATTGTAAATCATTGACTTGACAGATATGTCTTCAGAACCGTTTAGAAGCCAATTACGATGAGCCTGCACTTTAACTAATATATGACTCATGTATTCATTGTTCTGACCAAACAAACATGCTTGCAGAGGATAGCTCATTCTAATCATGTTTTTTTCTAAATTAAGTATTCCCTTTATTATATAATCATAAAATCATTGTTATGATGACTGATTCAATTTGAATAGCATTCCTTAGGGACATATTTTGTGCAATGAACTCAAAATGATTATGATTATTTGGCCTTTGGCAGTAGCTGGATGAAGTCAGTAAGCAGATATGGCAGAAAGCCCACAGCTATACCTAATGAGAGTCAGTACATCTGTGGCATTGACAGTAGAGAAAACACTCTAATACTAGCATATTAACTAACTTTTTTTGTTTTCTCTGCAACCTTAAGACTATCACAAAAACATACCACATTTTATTATTTTGGCTGGCCAAAGAATTGTATAATAAACATGAGAGAATGCAGGAGTATTCTTATTGGATTTGTTGTTCATTTACAAAATATATTAAAGTAATGAAAATGTATGCCTTTAAACACATGTAATTCAAAAATGTTCACAATGCAAAAATGTTAATCTTTAAGGTTTTAACAGATTTCTGCTTCTGGCACTCTTTGAAGCATAAAAACATTGAAGTATCAAAGCAGCATGGTAAATTAGCATAGGCTCTTGTCTATTCATATATAATGGTTCTTCTGAAAAATTTCATAATATCTTGTGAATCAGAAAAAAATAAGAAATGGCAGGACGAGAGTTGCATTTTACACAGCCATATATAAATGCAACATTGATTGTTGAATCAATTGCTGATCAATATAAACAAATTTAAATTGTTGTTCAAAGATTAACCACTTGCCTACAGGGAACTTAAAACCCCCTCCTGCCCAGACCAATTTTCAGCTTTCAGTGCTCTCACACTTTGAATGACAATTACTCAGTCATGCAACACTGTACCCAAATACATTTTTGTCCTTTTTTTCATACAAATAGAGCTTTCTTTTGGTGGTATTTGATCACCTCTGGGTTTTAAATTTTTTGCGCTATAAATTATTATTATTATACAGGATTTATATAGCGCCAACCGTTTGCGCAGTGATTTACAACATGAGGGCAGACAGTACACTTACAATACAAATCAATACAGGCTGGATCAAAGGGCCTTGCTTGTTAGAGCTTACAATCTAGAAGGGAGGGTCACGTTGAAACAAAAGGTAATACTGTGGGGAAAGAGCTGATAGAGAAAATGAAAATACAGTTATTAGGTGTGGGTAGGATTGGCTTCTCTGAAGAGAACGGTTTTCAGGGATTGTCTAAAAGCTAATAAAGTAGGAGATAGGCGGACAGATTGGGGTAAGGCATTCCATAGGATTGGAGAGGCTCTGGAAAAGTCCTGAAGGCGAGCATGGGAGGAGGTGATGAGGGAGCTAGAGAGCAGGAGGTTTTGAGAGGAACAAAGAGAACGAGTAGGTTGGTATTTAGAGACTAGGCTAGTGATGTAGCTGGGGGCTAAATTGTGGATGGCTTTGTAGGTAGTTGTTAGTATTTTGAATTTAATTCTTTGGCCGAGCGGAAGCCAGTGGAGGGATTGACAGAGAGGAGTGGCAGACGCAGAGCGATTGGTAAGGTGGATGAGTCTGGCAGCAGCATTCATGATGGATTGAAAAGGTGATAGACTATGTAGAGGTAAGCCAATGAGAAGGGAGTTGCAGTAGTCGAGGCGAGAGATGACGAGCGAGTGAATTAAGAGCTTTGTTGTGTCATTGGTTAGAAAGGGGCGTATTTTGGAGATGTTGCAGAGGTTGAGGCGGCAGGATTTGGACAGTGATTGGATGTGTTGCTTGAAGGATAGTTCAGAGTCCAGGACTACACCTAGAACCTTGGCATGAGGGGATGGGCTTAGGGTTGTGCCATCAATTTTGACAAAGAGATCAGGGGAAGGGGAAGGGGCATATGGGGGAGGAAAAATTATAAGTTCGGTTTTGGATAGATTGAGTTTGAGGAAGTGGTGTGACATCCAGATGGATATATCCGATAGTAGATTAGTGATACATGAGGAGACAGAGGGAGTGAGCTGAGGGGTAGAGAAATAGATTTGGGTGTCGTCAGCGTAAAGGTGGTATTGGAAGCCATGGGAGGCTATCAGTTGACCCAGGGAGGAGGCATAGATTGAAAATAGAAGAGGTCCAAGAACAGAACTTTGGGGGACCCCAACAGAGAAAGGAAGAGGAGAGGAGGAAGTAGAGTTGTAAGAAATGCTAAAGGTGCAGTTGGATAAGTAGGAAGAGAACCAGCGAAGAGTACAGTCACGGAGACCAAAGGTGTGGAGTTTTTTGAGGAGGAGGGGGGGTCAACCGTATCAAAGGCAGCAGAGAGATCCAGGAGTAGGAGTACAGAATAATGTTGATTGGTTTTGGCTGTTAGTAGATAATTTGTTAGTTTTAGGAGAGCAGTTCCTGTGGAGTGTTGAGGACGAAATCCAGGCTGAAGGGGTTCAAGAAGGCTATTATCAGTGAGGTGGATGCCCAGTTGGTTGTAGACCAGACGTTCGAAGAGTTTGGATAAGAAGGGGAGCAAGGAGATGGGGCGTAGGTTGTTAAGACCAGTCCAGTGAGGGCTTTTTAAGTATGGGTCTGACACGTGCATGTTTTAGAGAGTTGGGGAAGATGCCAGAAGAGAGGGAGAGATTGAAGATGTGGGTTAGAGAGTGTAGCATAGAGCCAGAGGGTGAACGTAGCATTTGTGAGGGAATACATTTGTGACATGCCCACCAGGTGGAATTTAACATTGGCAATGCTGCAGCGGCTGCACACACATCAGAGGGCCATCAATGATGTAACTGATTGAATTTACTATGGATCTGGGATCCCTTGAAGACTGCCTTTGCTGACTATCCTATTTCCCCTCAATCTTGATGATGCTAGCTTCCAACAATATTTTAGGTTTAAGACACCACCACCACTACCCAAGGCCCAATTTATCTGCCCCTGTTTAACAGGGGCATGTAATTACAATTTTGTATCTAATATTTCACAGCTAGGCCCGTTCCTGCGCCCAACAAGAGTATCTGTGAGGGGTTACAGTGTTGTGGCACCACCACCACCACCCAAGGCCCAATTTTTCTGCCCCTGTTTAACAGGGGCATGTAATTACTATTTTTGAAATAATAGTTAAGCAGGGCCCATTCCTGCACCCAACAAGAGTAACTGTGAGGGGTTACAGTGTTCTGGCAACACCAAAACCAAAGGCCCAATTTTTCTGCCCCTGTTTAACATTGGATTGTAATTAGAATGTTTGAGCTAATATTTCACATCAGGGCCCATTTCTGGGCCCAACAAGAGTATCTTTGAGGGGTTACACTCTTCTGGTACCACCAACACCTAAGGACCAGTTTTTCTGCAAAGTATATAGGGCAGGCTGTATAGTATATATACCACTGTTCAGAGTACATTGTGCCTGGGCCACCCCGCCCCCCCCCCACGCCATTTAAAAAAAAAATTGGTGCAGGGTTCCCCTTAATATACATACCAGGGGGACATCCACTCCATTTTTTAATTCATTTTTTTGGTATTTTTATCTATATTGCCGGGATCCGACAATATATTACAGCTTCAAGCAGTTTTAACCACTTTAGCCCGGGAAGATTTGGCTGCTCAATGACTAGGCCATTTTTTGCAATATGGCACTGCGTTTTAACTGACAATTGTGTGGTCGTGCAACGCTGTACCCAAAAAAATATTATGTCCTTTTTTCCCCACAAATAGAGCTTTCGTTTGGTGGTATTTGATCATCTCTGCAGTTTTTTTTTGCGCTATAAACAAAAACAGAGCGACAATTTTGAAAAAAAAACAATATTTTTTACTTTTTGCTATAATAAATATCTCCAATTTTTTTTTTTAAAAAAGCTAATTTTTTTGGTCGCGAACACCCCAAATTGTTCGATGTTCGGTGAACAGGCGAACAGGCAATGTTCGAGTCGAACATGAGTTTGGCTCGAACTCGAAGCTCATCCCTATTCTTCAGTGATTCAACCTCATAAAATGCTTGATTGTTTTTAAATGTAATGAGAACACAAACATTTCATATTCAGTTGCATAAAACAAAAGTTTCTTAGGAGTAAAGATCTTTTTTGATTTTTTTAACTAAGGTATTTCAAAAATTATGAACATTTAAAAGTATCCCCTATTTTTCATTTGCCATTTATGTTTCTTATGCACAAATTCTGTGCTTAAATGAAACATTGAAGGGACATCAGCATTAATATTTCCTGACTGACTCCATGGCAGCCTACATATGGGTTAATCCTGCCTCTCATACCTCATAGGACCCCACTCCCATAAATCTTTGCTCCTAGCCAGATACAGTGTTCCTTTTTTGTCCTCCTAATTAAGGAATAAAGTAGTAGTTCTTACCTCAAGAAGTCGTGAATCCGGGTCTGGTTCCTGTTGCCGTTTCGCACGCATGATGAATTCTGGTGTCTGGAGTCCAATAGCCCAGCTACTAGCAGGGTGGACACTGGCTGACAAGCGGCAGTGTGGCCATTCGTCCTAGCTACTAGCAGGAGGCCTTTTTCCCTGAAGTAATCCCCGGTGACGTGCCTGTGGACGGGAGCCAGGTCGGATGGTCGGCGTGCTGGAGCGGTAATGTATGGCAGCCTGTTTGTGTTTGTGGTTTGTGCTGGTTTCCGTGTGGTATGGCGGCTGGAGTGCATCTGCGTTCCAAATCACTGCTTTCCCTGTACTGCGCAGCCGCATAGTCTCGATTGAGATTGAGGCTTGGTCGGCGCATGCGCAGTACGGACAAATGACGGCGTTCGCGCATGCGCACGAGCGCCGTGGGGGTGACGCTGACGGCGTCGTGACGTCATCCAGGCGGCAGATTTAAATGCCTGTCAGATTTGGACAGGCTTGCTGCTGCATCCATTTAGGCAAATTTTGACACTGTTGCTGTGCTTTACCGAGGTAAGAGGCTTGATGCCTTATTCCCTATTGACTTTTCACTGAATTCAATGTATGTTTATGCATTGGGGAATGTGATTATATTGGAATTAATTATTACACTTTTAAATAATTTTTAAATGGATTTTAATTAATTATTTAATTATTTTCTATGGGTGTTGTTGCAGCCTGTCCGAATTTGTGATTATGGACATTTCGTCGCCCCCTTGTGGCCAGCCCTTACGCCACAGGTAGGAGGGAATTTTTGTTCCTTTTCTGCCGGTTTGTGTTGGTTGGGGTGTAGCATTTTAAATGGAATTTTTTTTTCTCCTTATTATTTATTTTTAGCCCTTCTGTACCGGATCTTCGTCCATCAGCATGCGAAGACAATACACAATCTGGGTCAAGACATGACCATTCAAGACATGACCATTCAATTCTGGACGTCCTAAGTCCTCCTCCAGACACCGCTCTGAGAAATCAAGGTCGGGGTCTCGGCACTACTCCCACCACCATTCTGGTCGTTCGGAAGGGAGATCATGTTGGGGTTGTAGAACAAAAGTGCCAGAAGACAAATCACTATGCAATGTATGTTTTCCCGAGCTGCAGGAAAGGGATGTTAATGACCAGCAAGTGGAGGCCTTAGTCAGGAAGGTTGTTCGGGAGTCTTTGAACAAACCAGAGTCCGCTCATGCAGCTATTCCTCCCTCTGAACCAACTTCAGTGGTTGAGGTAGAAGACCTTGAATCTCCAGGTCCCTCCCGTGACAACTTCTCTTTCAGCGGATCTTCGGACAGCAAAGCTGAAGTGGAGGATTCCAGTGCAGGATTTGACTTTTCCCAGGTCCCTCATCTGGTGAGGTCAGTGAAGGATGCACTGAGGTGGGAGGAGGCGGTGGAAGCACCCTCTAAACAGAGGAAATACTTTAAGCATCTTAAAAAAGAGCGCTCAAATTTTCCCTTCCTGGGTGAACTGGGAGAAATTATCTCAGGGGAGTGGAGCAAAGTGGAGAGAAAGAATTCTCTTATCTCTAAAGTGGCCAGAATGTATCTTTTAAAGGTGAGTAAGTTAAGCACCTGGAGTCTGCTCCTCTTATTTTTTTTGTAATTCCTTTATTTATTTTCAAAATGGTACAGCATTACAATCACAGAATAATGATGACATTGCTTATAGTAAAAAATAAAAAAACAGTAACATGTAGCAAATAGGGTTAGATGTAGTACCAGCTTCGTCGTGTAACGCTTCCCCCGGTTTGACACCTTGTGGTTTACAAGTGTGGTTGCAGGTGAAAATTAAACTGCCCATGTGCCACCCCGGGAAGGAGCTTCTATACTGTTTCCTTAATAACCCATATGTCGGAGCGGCTGCCACGGCCACACTGAGAGAAACTACTCCGACTGGCTGGGAGATTTGTCCCCCAGACAGCCGGGCCCAGCCATGTGGCAAAAGAGACGAGTAATGTATATAAGATATGCATATTATCTGGCTAAACCGGCCCATGGCTGGGGAAAACTTAAAGGGAAAAATATATGTAAGATGGGGGGGGGGGGGGGGGGTGAGAAGGGGTGGAGAGAGAGGGAAGGGGGAAGAGAAAAGGGGTAAAGATGGAGATGGTGGTGCCTCCCTGACCATGCGGAAGGTCAAGCTGCATGGATTAATCAGGACATGCAACCTCACGGAGGTATGCTTCGGTGTATATGTAATGAATCCAAGGACGCCATGTCTCCGAAAAGGCCTCCTCTCTGCCATGCAGGGTGGCAGTGAGGTCTTCCATGTTCCTCAGTTTATTAACCTTGGCATACCACATAGATTTTGATGGTGGGGTCTCCGATCTCCAGCACAAGGGGATACATGCCTTGGCAGCATTTAAGAGCTGAATGGTAAGGGATGCTTTGTACTTCTTAATGGGTCGCTTAGAGAGATGCAGCAGGCAGGCCCCGGGATCCCCCTCTAGAATAGCACCAGTCAGGTGCTCGATCGTGCTTGTCACCTCTCGCCAGTAGGGTTTGATTTTGGGGCAGTCCCAGAAAATGTGGAGCATCGTTCCCTCCTCCAGACCGCAGCGCCAGCAAAGGCTGGAAACCTGCGGGAAGAAGCGGTGTAGAGTGGTAGGCACTCTGTACCATCGGGTCATAATTTTATAACAGGTCTCTTGGACTCTCGTGGCTATGGATGACTTCTGGGCAAAGTGCAAGATCTTGTCCTTTTGTGAATCATTGAGTTGGATTCCTAGATCGGCCTCCCATTTAGAGAGGAAGGGGGGCGAAAACCCTTCCGCTGGTGAGATCAGGGAGGCGTAGATAAGAGACAGACAATGACGAATCGGTTCTCTGCGGTGGCAAATTTGCTCCAGTTCTGTGAGAGGGCGCGAAATGCCTGATGTCCGTGCACACCAGCGCAGGAAGTTACGCAGTTGGAGACCACTCCAGAAGTCCAGTGGGGGGTCAGTAGCATATATCCCTGCCTCTGTTACGAGTCGGCCGTCCATGAAGTCATGGAGGTGTAGCCGCTCCTTTGCAGTTAGACGGCCAAAAATAGGGTTCATACGGCCAGGAGGGAAATCGGGGTTATCCAAGATAGGCACCATGGGGGATGGGATTGGGGATACTGAGGAATGCCGAAAGGCATCCCTGGCCACCTGTATGGTGCTGCCCAGTGTGGGGTGGTTAGTGAGGTTCCTTGGAATAGGGGTGGTGAGTCCTCCAGCTCCATCGCCACCCACTGTTTAGCTTCTGCGTGGCAGTGCCAGTCGACCACTCTAGTAAGATGGGCCGCCCTGTAGTAGGCTTTTATATCTGGGAGGCCCACCCCTCCCCTGTGCTTTGCCATGTGTAGGAGTTGCAGTCTAATACGTGGCTTTCGGTGTGACCAGACAAAGGCTCGAAACATCGAGTCGATTCGTTTAAAGAATAGCAGTGGGATACGGATAGGGAGGGCTTGTAGTAGGTATAATACCCTGGGTAGAGCTGTCATCTTAATGGCATTGCATCGTCCGAACCACGTTAAAGTAAGGGAATGCCAGTGAAGGAGATCTGTGTTGAGTCGGGGAAGAAGAGGGGCGAAGTTTGCCTGATATAGGTCCGAGGGGTCCGGACTAATTTCAACGCCTAGATAGGGGAAAGTGTTGGTCGACCAGCGTAGCTGGTACTCTGAGCGTAGACGGCGGATCGTGCCTTTGTCCACAGAAATATTAAGGAGGGAGGACTTAGACAGGTTGATTTGGAAGGACGAGAGGGCCCCGTACTCCTGTAAGGAGTGGAGTAGGTTAGGGAGTGAATTGAGTGGGTCTGTTAGAAAGAAAATGAGGTCATCCGCAAATGCGGCCACCTTGTGCGGCCCGGAGGGTTTGTGGTAACCGGTGATGATTGTGTTCGTCCTTATTCTGCACAAGAGGGGCTCCAGGGATAGTATAAAGATCAGCGGGGATAGGGGCAACCCTGTCGAGTACCGTTGCGGATGTTAAAGTAGCTGGACCTAGTCTCGTTGACTTTGACTGCAGCTGTAGGATGGGAGTAGAGGGAAAGGATCCAACTGAGCATCGAGGAGCGGAGCCCAATATGTTCTAAGGTGGCCTGTATGAAGGACCAGTCTACGCGGTCAAACGCCTTCTCCGCGTCGCTTGACAGCAGGAGAAGGGGTCGACCCGATGACCTGGCCGCATGAATTAGGTTTATCACCCTGATGGTGTTGTCCCGTGGTTCTCGTTGTGGAACGAAGCCCGCCTGGTCCCTGTGAATCAAGCTTGGTAAGTGTGAGAGTATCCTATTGGCCAGTACCTTGGCGAACAATTTAAGGTCGGTATTCAAAAGAGCTATTGGCCGGTAACTTAGTGGGTTCTTCCCCTCCTTTGGGATGAGGGAAATGTAGGCCCTCAAGGTGTCTATCGGGAAGGAGTTACCCTCAGTAATTGAGTTGAGGGCCGATACCAGGGGCCGGGAGAGGGTCTCAAAGAAAGCTTTGTAATATGAAGGAGTGAAGCCGTCAGGGCCGGGGGCCTTCTTTGGTTTCGAGGTGGCCAGCGCCACCCCCAACTCCGTTGTTGTAATGGGTTGCTCCAACTCCTCCTGGGCCGCAGCCGGAAGCGACGGCATGCCGGATGTGGCCACATATGACCGTGGGGTGAAACCTCCAGAAGAGCTGTGGTCAACCGTCTGTGGCCTAAATTATAAAGGCCTTCGTAGAATAACCGGAACTCTGCTGCCATATCTGATGATGTGGACACTTTCTGTCCCGAGGATGTCAGTATGTGGGGGATATAGGTTTTGGAGCGAGGGCCTCGTAGTGCCCTGGCCAACAACGTGCCGGGTTTATTTGAAAATTCGTACATCGTACGGTGTGCCCAGGCCAGTTTTTGTTTCGTTTTGTGAAACAAAATCGAGCGGAGTTCTTCACGTGCTTTGAGAAGTTCCTGGTAAGTAGCCCGTGCTAGACTGGCTTTATGGGCACTCTCTAGGGAACGAATCTGGGCAAGGAGTTCGTCTGCGTGTCGTGTTCTGTCCCGTTTGAGGCGAGCCCCTATTTTAATTAGGGTGCCCCTTACAACCGTCTTATGGGCCTCCCAAACTGTCAGGGGGTTAGCGACTGAGGCTGTATTAATAGTGAAATACTCCTGCAGTGTGGCCAGTACCTCCGACCGAGTCTCTTCCGATTGCAGCAGAGTCTCATTCAGTCTCCATGAAGGAGGGGTCGGAGCCACAGGCACCAGCTGGAGAGTAAGGTGTATCGGCGCATGATCCGAGAACGATATGACATCGATGGCGGTAGAGACCACCCTGGATAAGTCTTTGTGCGACAGTAACAGATAGTCCAATCTCGAGTAGGAGTGATGGACTTGAGAGAAAAATGAATAATCTCGTGCCTGGGGATGCAATAGTCACCAGGGGTCAATCAGGCGCAAGGCCTGGAGGTCTGCTTTCATCCGCTTGAGGCGTGCGTATGAAAGATGGGAGGCACCGCGTGAGGCATCCAGCTGAGGATCCATAGTAAAATTGAGGTCTCCCCCAAAGATTAGCATTCCCTCTGCGAATTCCAGCAACTGAGGTAGCAGCTTCTGCAAGAATTGCGGGTGATCTGCGTTAGGGAAGTAAACGTTGGCGAAGGTGACCTGCTCGTCAAACACCTTCCCTTTTAGAAGGAGGAAGCGTCCCTGCGGATCTACCCGCTGCGCCCCAAACGTCCACGGTACCGATTTTGCCAGGAGGATGCTGACCCCCTTGGACTTGGAGATGGGTGAAGTGCTGTGGTATGCTGTTGGGAAGGTCCCATTTGTCAATTTAGGGATGCGTTCACCATGGAAATGCGTTTCCTGTAAAAAGGCATTTTGAGTCCTGCCTTTGCGCAGGTCGGCTAGAAGCTGCGAGCGCTTCTCTGGCACATTAAGGCCACGTACATTAAGAGAGGTAACCTTCAGAAGACCCATGGCGCCTTTTGGGTTGGTGGCAACCACTGTTCACGAGGTGGAGAGAGTAACGGCCCCCTGCCTGGGGTCTCAAGGGGGGCACCACCACCTCAAGAGGGAGGGAAGGGTAGAAGGTGGACAGGGAGGAATAGGAAAAAGGGTGGGGAGGGAAGGAGGGGGAAAGGGAAAACTAGTCTTTAAACGTAGTTACTCTATGGACCCCCGGTTGGCACTGTCAGTGTCCAAGCGGGGGGGCCGCCCTAATTGGGGGTGGCTAGAGCGGCTAGGATTGCTTGGAGTCAAGCAATAGTACAACAGGAAAAAATTTAAACAAAGAAACATCAAGTTAGGAGATGCACAGGAAGAGAGCAATGAGAACCATGGAGAAAGTAACATAGCATTAGAGCTAACATTAGATCTTAATTTGTTACAATATGTGGTCTGCTCCTCTTATTGATGCAGCCTTGATGAGGCTGGTAAGACACGTCACGCTCCCACTGGAAGACACTGTCTCTTTTACAGATGGTCTTGAAAGAAAAATTGATACAGATTTGAAGCGTATCTACATCAAGGCTGGGATGGCCTGCAAGCCAGCATTGGCCTTGGCAGCATTATCCAAAGCAATGGAGTGTTGGACGGATGATATGGGTGCAACCTTGGGAAGTATGTCCGAAGAAGCCCTCAAGAGCTCTTCAATACATGAGATGAAGATGGCATCAGCGTTTCTGGGTGAGGCTTCCCTGGATATAATCCGTCTGGTAGCACGTGTTATGCTGTCTTCCTTTACAGCCAAACGAGCGTTGTGGCTACGCCCTTGGGTGGCGGATCCGGCCTCTAGACAGGCATGGTGCAAAATTCCCTTTGAGGGTTCTTCTCTCTTTGGGAATAAGCTCGATTCAGCCATCACCCGTGCTACCGGTGGGAAGTCTGGTTTCTTACCCCAGGATCGCCGTCTTTTTGCCCAGAAGAGAGTCCAGTCCAGGTCAGACCCGGAACGTGCTAGGGATGCACGCCGTTATAGACTGGGTCAGGAATTTAGAAAGAACTGGAGGAGAAACCAGACTTCTGGCCAGAAGCCTTCAAAATCTACATCTTCTGGGGGTCGCAAAGCTGCAAAGTCTTTTTGATATAGTGCCTGTCCAGGCAGAGCAAGTAGGGGCTCGTTTACTACACTTCTGCCACATCTGGGCAGCCTCGATACAAGACTACTGGGCCATAAAGACAGTTTCTCTAGGACATGCCTGGGTGTTCAGCAATCCACCCATACATCGATTCGTTCCCACAAGTCTTCCATTGTCGGAAGAGAAGAGAGAGGTTCTGTTGACCTACACGGACTCCCTTATCACCCAAGGTGCCGCCATTCCAGTTCCGTCCGAGGAAGAGTTTGAAGGGATTTACTCCCCCCTCTTTATGGTTCTCAAAAAGAGCGGTTCCTGGAGGCCGGTTACTGACCTGACTTACTTGAACTCCTTTATAAAAAAGAAAAAATTCAAGATGGAGACATTGTTGACTATTCGCCAGACAATTCAACCAGGCGATTGGCTAGTGTCAATAGACCTAAAAGATGCGTACTTCCATGTACCAATAGCAAAGGACTTCCAAAAATATCTCTGATTCTCGGTGGGTCAAAAACACCTCCAGTTCATATGTCTCCCGTTCGGGCTTACGACATCGCCGCGGGTGTTTTCCAAGCTCTTACTGGCGGTGGTCGACTTGATCAGAGTCCGAGGTATTCAGTTACATCACTACCTCGACGACCTACTCCTACTGTCTCAAGACAGAGAACAATTACTGTTACACCGGGAGCAAGTCATATCTACCCTGACAGAATTCGGCTGGCTATTAAACCGGGAAAAGAGTCATCTGGAGCCAACCCAGTCTCTAGTTTTCCTAGGGGCACAGTTCGACACAGTGAAGAGCACCATCTCTCTTCCTCTAGAGAAGATCCCGGTAGTTCGGGACAGGATTCATCTGGCAATGTCAGCTCCCCTTCTCAGGACCTCCCAGTGCCTCAGGATAATAGGCACCATGGTGGCAACAGCCCCCATGGTAAAATGGGTGCAATGGAGGATGCAGCCCTTTCAAAAGGCTTCCTCCAACAATGGAATCCAGGGTTACAAGATCACTTGATCCGGATAACTCTCTCCATGCGGGATAGTCTCCCCTGGTGGCTGCAACGGAGGAATCTTCTCAACTGCCATTTGATAGCTCCAGTCTCCTGGATAACGGTAACAACAGATGCCAGCAGCAGAGGCTGGGGCGCTCTGTGTCTGTCAGAGGTAGCCCAGGGCAGGTGGGATTTTCCATCTCAGGGGGTGGTCTCGAACGTATTGGAGATTCGAGCTGCCTTCCAGGCCCTTCGGGCTTTTCTCCATCTGACATCGGGAGCCTCAGTCCTCATGAGATTGGACAATACGACGGCAGTGTCGTACATCAAAAGACAAGGGGGCACTCGCAGTCTCTCCCTTCTGAAGGAAGTGAGTCCAATTATGTCCTGGGCTCAGGCGAACTTGAAGGACCTGACGGCAGTGTATCTTCCTGGAGTCCAAAATGTCCAGGCGGACTTTCTGTCAAGAACCTCCTTGGACAACAACGAGTGGTCTCTCCACTCGGAAGTCTTCGACTGGATCCTGTCATTGGGAATGACTCCGGAAGTGGACCTGTTTGCATCTTCTTGCAATGCTAAGATGAGGAGTTATTATACCAGGTATCGCTGTCCCCAAGCCATGGGAGTGGATGCTCTCACAGATCAGTGGAGTTTCCACAAGGCCTATGCCTTTCCTCCAGTTCCAATCATTCTTCGGTTCCTTTCGAGACTCAGACAGGAGATGGCAGAAATAGTGGCAATCATCCCATACTGGCCCAACAGGCCATGGTTTCCTCTCCTGTTGCAGTTGAGTTACCGGGACCCAGTTCCGCTTCCCTCCAGATCGGATATTCTACTACAGGGAACATCCCTTCATCCATGCCCGTCCCATCTCCATCTGATGGTCTGGTGGTTTAGAGGAAGAGGCTGGAAGCATTAGGTTGCCCAAATTCAGCAATGGCTACCCTGCTGAACGCTAAGAGGCAGGGTACGAATAAAGTTTACCAGAGAATCTGGTCTAAATTTATGGACTATGTCTCCTCTTCCGGGGGTTCCTGTAATAATCCAGAAATAAAGGATGTGTTAGGATTTCTCCAGACGGGACTGGATCTGCCTTTGTCTGTAAGTTCCCTGCGAGTCCAAGTTTCGGCAATATCTGCTTTTACTGGTAATTCCTGGGCAAGGAATCCCCTTACTAGACAATTTTTCAGAGGAGCATCAAGACTTAGGCCCCAGAGAAAACCAAGGTTCTCTAAATGGGATCTTCCTCTTGTTCTGGATTTCTTATCAGAAGATACCTTTGAACGAATGGATGAACTATCCATGAAGGACATTTCCCTTAAAACAGTCTTTCTAGTAGCCATAACATCGGCTAAAAGAGTGTCGGAAATCAGTGCTTTAGGTTCTAAAGAGCCTTTCATTGAAGTAATCGATTTATTATTTATGTTCACCACTAGTTCACTTTCTTTCATGATCGGGTAGTCTTGGTTCCGATGTTAGGATCAAATCCTAAAGTAACATCAGTGTTTCATGAGAACCAGGAGACTGTTCTCCCAACCTTTCAATCAGATGATTCTTTAACTGCCCATTCTTTGGATGTCGGTGAAGTCTTGAAAAGCTACTTAGAAGCTACTGCACCTTTCAGAAGATCAGATCATCTGTTTGTCTACTTTTATGGAAAGAACAGGGGACTGCGTGCTTCCTCTAGAACCATTGCAAGTTGGATTGTCCAGGCTATCCAAAGGGCATATGCGGCTAAAGGACTGGCTCCTCTGGAGACCGTGACTGCTCATTCTACCAGGAGTATGTCAACGCCATGGGCGGCCTCCCGACACGTATCGGCGGAGGTGATCTGCAAAGCAGCCTCTTGGTCGTCAATAAATACTTTCATGAGGCACTATTGTGTTGAGCCAGCGGCTCTTTCCTCTGTTAATTTTGGTTTAAATGTTTTATCTGTTTGAACAGTGCCAATTAAACCTTTTTTTTTGTTGAACCAGCAATTTGTGCCCACCCGAGTTTGTATGGCTAGCTAGTTCCCATACGTAGGCTGCCATGGAGCCAGTCAGGAAAACGGAAAATTTATATCAAATACTTACCGTAATTTTCCTTTCCTGATGGACTCCATGGCAGCAGGAGTCTCCCTCCCATTTGCTGGAGTAGGCTAAGTTATGGAACACGGTATCTGGCTAGGAGCAAATATTTATGGGAGTGGAGTCCTATGAGGTATGAGGGGGTGTTAACCCATACGTAGGCTGCCAAGGAAAATTACGGTAAGTATTTGATATAAATTTTCCGTTTTACCTTGGTATCTGTCTCTTTGTCATATAATTACGTCAATTGTTTTTAAAAAGCTTATAAATGTAAAACTTATTTTTTTTTCTCTTAAAATAATAAGCATGGTATACTTACCTGCTCTGTGCAATGGTTTTGCACAGAGCTGTCCCAAACCTCCTCATCTGGGGTCACCCACTGATGACCCTGGCTCCTCCTCCTCCCAGAGTGCTCCCATAGCTAGCCGCTTGCTATGGGGGCACTTGCGTGGGCTTGATCTTGAGCTGGGCTGTGTGCGTCTATAGACACACACAGCACGACTTTGCTCCTTGGTCCTTATGGACCAATGGCTCCTGCTATTGCTAAGTCTCATGCGAAAAGAGAGAGAAGGGAGAAGAGCTCCTGCAGAAGAGCACCGTGCTGGATGGAGATCAGTCCTAGGTTTTTAAGGGGAGGCTTGGGGGAGCAATTTTTCGAAGGTTTTTTTACCTAAATGCAGAGAATGCGTTAGGGTAAAAAACCTTTTTGTCTGTATAACAACTTTGATAAGAGAATATTAGGAATAATAACCAAGTAGTGTCAGTGATAACCAAAAAAGGAAGACCAATACCCCATATAATCATGCAGGAAAACGATCTGCAACTCTGTATATACTCTTAAAATTCTTGAATTTATTGATTTTCCACCAAAGACATAATATCAGTACAGCTGTTGACACATTTCAGCCTTGTCAGCCTTATTCCTAACAAATAACATGTACAAAAACAGCACAATATATAGTGTCCAAACTCCACCTGTTAACATGTGTGGCCAATTACCTGCCTAATTGAGCATTTAGAATCAAGCTGCTCCAAGGAGTCAGAGCACTGTAAAGCAACAAGCACACAAAATGAATAAACACAATTTTTTTTTTTTTTATTAAAAATAAAAATTTTAAACATTTTATAATAATCACATATTATGGTTACAAATAAAGAATAAGAAGAAAACACTCAGGGGAGACAAAATGGTAAATATGTAAAATTAGCAACAAGAAAAGATAAGAGGGAAGAGAGGCTGGACGGAAAATGATTATCAACGTAAATGTAAATCCAGGTCCCATGTGAGGTTTAACCCCTGAGAGCCCCCAGAACATTACAGCCCTGCTTACATAACAGCCCCCTTGTAATGACAGACCCCTCCCTCACACAGTCCCCCTTGCAATCTTAACCCCGCACATCACAGGTCACCCCTTCCTGACATCACAGCCCTCCCCACATCACAAACCGTTTATATAACAACCCCCCTCTCACATCACAGCCCCCCTCCCCATATCATAGCTTCCCCCTCACATCACAGCCTACTATATCACAGCTCTCCCATATTACAGCCCCTATCTCACATCACAGCCTGCTATATTACAGCTACCCCCTCTCACATAACAGCTCCCCCGTATCATAGCTCCCCCTTCTCACATCACAACTCCCCACATCACAGCTCCCCTTTCTTACATTACAGACCCTTGCAATCACAGCCTCATTTGAGGGACACTACATTTGTCTTTTCTATCCAATTTCTCTAAGGATAGCTGTGATCTACCGGCCCCCTGGACTGGCATCGACCTTTCTTGATGACTTCTCTGCCTGGCTACCCTACTTTTTCTCTTCAGAAATCCCCACAATCATTCTCTGTGACTTCCCTATTAATACTAACACTCCTGCCACTTCCAAACTTCGTCTAACCTCCTCTTTTGACCTGAGGAAATGGATACATGCTTCTACTCACTCTGAAGGCAATACCCTTGACCTTGTTTTTCCCCACCTATGCAGTCTGTGCAACCTCTCCAACTATCCTTCCCCTCTCTATGATCACTACCTTATTAGTTTCACTCTCTCCATCTCCTCCACATGCTCTCCCTCCAACCGCCGAACAGTTACCCATAAAAACCTTTACCCTCTCAATTCTTCTCTTCTCTACTCTATTACTGACCACCTCTATGACAAAATCTCACCCCTCTCCTGCACTGACCACTTATGTCTACAATGCTTCACTTTTAGTCTCCCTGGACACATTTACTACACATAGATTCAGGTCCGTCCCCTTCAACCTTGGCAAACAGATGACACTAGAAGTCTGAAAAACATAGCTGTGCTCTTGAGCGATTGTGGCGTAAGACTACGTCTCAGAAAGATTTCAATCAATATAAATCTGCCCTCCAAAAATACAATTCCAACCTCCTCACTGCCAAGCAGACCTCTCATTATTACTTTTATTACCAACTTATCATTGCGTCCCCGTCAAGTCTTCTCTACCTTCAGCTCCCTACTTTGTCCTCCACTGACTCCACCCACTAACTAACTCACTCACTTCCTAGGAGATCACCAATCACTTCAAACAGAAGATTCAGAGGGTATGTTCAGATACCCTCCACACTTTACACTTCATACCAAGGTCCTAGGTATAGTCCTGAACTATCCTTTAAGCCCCACATCCAATCACTGTCCAAATCTTGCCACCTCAACCACTGCAACATCTCCAAAATACCCCTCTTTCTAACCAATTACACAACAATGCTTTTAATTCACTACTCGGTCATCTCTCGCCTCGACTACTCCAACTCCCTTCTCATTGGCTTACCTCTACATAGTCTATCCCCCTTTCAATCCATCATGAATGCTGCTGCCAGACTCATACACCTTACACCTATCACCTTACCACTCGCTCTATGTCTGCTACTCCTCTCTGTCAATCCTTCCACTGGCTTCCACTCATGCAACTAATTAAATTCAAAATACTAACAACAACTTACAAAGCCATCCACAACTTAGCCCCAGCTACATCACTAGCCTAGTCTCAAATTACCAACCTAATCATTCTCTTCATTCCTCCCAAGACCTCCTGGTCTCTAGCTCCCTTGTTACCTCCCCCCATGCTCATCTCCAGGACTTTTCCAGAGCCTCTCCAACCCTATGAAACTCCTTACCCCAATCTGTCCAATTATCTCCTACTTTATTAGCTTTTAATCCCTGAAAACCCTCCTCTTCAGAGAAGCCTATCCTTCCCACACCTAAAAACTATATTTTAATTTTCTCCATCAGCTCACCCCCCACAGTTATTACCTTTTGTTTCGCTTGACCCTCCCTTCTAGATTGTAAGCTCTAACAAGCAGGTATTCCTTCTGTATTTAGTTGTATTGTAACTGTACTGTCTGCCCTAGTGTTGTAAAGCGATGTGCAAACTGTTGGCGCTATATAAATCCTGTATAATAATAATAATAAAGTGAATCGTTCCTCATAGAATCTCAATCCAGGAAGGAACACAATTCGTGTGGACAAACTCTATTCTACATAGCTGTAAGTATTTTTGTTTTATATTATTTCTGATGATTCAACATTGGCTATTTATTTGGTGAACTCTTTTACAGAATACTATTCATGTCTCTTTTCAGTTTACAAAGTCCCCTAAGACATTGAATTAGCCAAAAATATAAAACAGTATACCTGTTTGCAATGTCCTTCATTTTCACTAGCTTTATCCCACATAATTTCCAAGCACATTTTAAATTATGTATTTAAGGTTATTTCTCAGAATGGAAAGGAGTCTCAGTCAGCACCCTGTCTCTCAAAAAAAAATACTAATGCTGCGTACACACGATCAGAAATCCCGCCACCAAAAGTCCGATGAGAGCTTCTGGTCGGAAAATGCGACCGTATGTATGCTCCATCGGACTTTTGCTGGCGGAATTCCCGCCAGCAAAAGATTGAGAGCAGGTTCTCTTTTTTTCGGTCGGAAAAAATTTCCAACCAGAAAATGCGTTCGTCTGTAGCAATTTCGATGCGCAAAATTCCTACACATGCTTGGAAACAATTCCACGCATGCTCGGAAGCATTAAACTTAATTTTCTCGGCTCGTCATGGTGTTGTACGTCACCGCGTTCTTAACGGTCGAAAGTTCAGAGAACTTTTGTGTGGCCATGTGTATGCAAGCCAAGCTTGAGCGGAATTCCATCGGAAATTAGGCCACTTTGATACTGAGGTGCTTTACAAGCGTTTTAGCGCTAAAAATTGCACATGCAAAGTGCCTCTCCTGTCACTACAGTGTAAAAGCCTGAGTGCTTTCACACTGGAGTGGTGCACTTGCATTAACATTAAAAAAAGTCCTGCAAGCAGCATCTTTGGTGTGGTTTTTGGAGCGGTGTACACACCACTCCTAAACTGCCCCTGCCCATTGAAATGAATGTGCCTGCAAAGTGCTTCGGCAGCAGCGAATTGCAGGTGCTATAAACCCCTTCTTCGGCTGCTAGCGGGGATTAAAGGCCGCCCTGCTATCAGCCGAAAAGCGCAGCTAAAACAACGGTAAAGCGATGCTAAAAATAGCTTTGTTGGCGACGCTCTCACTGCCCCAGTGCGAAAGTAGCCTTAAGCCACCACAATAGTTTTAGAGGGCAAAAGCATAGACCTACCAGATGGAAAAACATGGACTCCTAAACACCGCACTAATTGTCAATCCGTGGGATCAGTATACCTGATGAAATGCTTATGCAGAGCATTTTATGTGGGGAAAACAAAACGCCCCCTATTCTGCCGCATGAGAGATCATGTATCACTAATTTGTAAACGTAAAATGGAGATACCTATCAGTCGCCATGTAGGCCTATATCACAATTTTGACCTTAAATACATTGGCTTCTACAGTCTTGAGCATCTGCCCCAACAGGAACGGGGGGGTGATCTAGATAGGAAACTCTTGCAAATCGACACCAGATGGATCTATATGTTGAGGGCTACCCGGCACCCGGGCCTCAATGAAGGGATTAGCTTTAAACCCTTCCTATAATGTAATACCCTATAGGGGGGTTTCTCCCTTTAGGAATTATAGCACCGCTATTTATTATTTTTTCATTACTTGCCGACTACAGTCCTTTCCCCTCTGTTTGCACCTGAAGTTGGGCACCACAGGGCTTGGTGCGTGGGTCTTGTGGGGCCTAAGTTTGGCTCTGACTTATCTGCTTTGGAGCGTGCTCGCTCATTTGACATCCCCCTCTGCGCAGGGGTGGAACAATGTCTAGTGATTATTATTTATATTTTGTAATAGTATTTAATGACATCTATTTTTAAGTTGTAAACACAGTGGCCCAGGCTTTGGGGCATTTTTTGTGTGGTTATAACGTACTCTTATGTCACAAATAAAAAACAAACAAAAACAAAAATATATATGTGCTGCAATGGATGTGTGTTTGCGGGATGTTTTTCCAACATCTTTTCATATTTCTCATCTTTCTTTATTCTTTTATTCTGTTCTCTTTTTTTATGTTCTGGTTGGTCCGGGCGGACTAAGCGGTGGCATCGGTACCTGGGATACTTTACACCAATGCATAGGGCGAACTCCATACGGCGGCAGCCTTTGGGCTATGGGGATTCGTATGGACTTATCCGAATGCGTGGCGTGGTTTTGTCCGCCAATCTATGGCGGACCATTTCCCGCCACGCATCCGGATCGGAGGTCGGCCATGAGCACCGGTCCGGCCATTAAGTGTTAGCTTTTGACATCTCGCACCCTCTTATGCCTTGTTCTGACGGAGCATTATGGCTGCTGTCAGCAGGGTATGTCAGGGAAGCCCTAGCCGCACTTAGAACCGGAAGTAGTTCCATCCAGGAACGTTCCGGTCACATGGCATGGATTGGGCGCTGGCCGGCTCCCGTAATATGTCCGCGTGACGTCAGCACGGCGTGACGTCACACGCCGTGCGTTTTGGCGCCACGGGGGGAGACCATTTAAACCCAGTCTGACGGGAGGTCAGACTGAGGTGGACGTGAGGCTCGGGATGCATCGGGAACTCTAAAATAGGTAAAATGCTAGATCTATTCTTTCCTAACTGTGGACGATTTGTCCCTTGAATTATTATTACATGGAGCCATCGTGTTTACCCCAAAACCTCTATGTGATTCACAGGCATTGAACAACATACTTAGCCCCATGTATGGGGCAGGATGTATGGGCCGACCAGCCATCAGCACAACATATCCTGATGGTATATATACCCCATTAGAAGGTAGGGGATCTTAACTACATTGGGGGTTTTTGAAATACAATGAATATAGCTCCTATGTATTCTCATTAGAGCCCTTCTTTTTCTTTGTTTTGTTTTTCTCTTGCTATTTTTACAGAACATTTTGGCCATTATTGGACAACATATAAAATCAAGATAGATCAGTTCCCTCTTCCCCTTTTTTTTGGGGGTTTAACCCGAGCCTCTTGCGTGTATAATCTTATATGAGCTTCCGTAGAGGTAGGTAAAGTTTGACAACAGACATTGGGCGTGGTCACACTACTTCCCTGCATCTCGGGTAATTACATTATAGTATATACAAATATATTTGTGCTAAATAAGTACCTCTGTACTTCACAGGCCCTACAACGCTGAAGTTGAAAACGAACAGGACCTTATTTCTCCCCCTACGACTCCCCAGCCACTATCTTTGGCTGTGGCCGTTTGGCATAGCCCTGTGTGAATCCCCACCTGGGAGGTGCCATTGTGGGCCCGTCCCGACCAATACTTGGAAGTCTGGGCATGTATTGACTCTATGACATTGGAGGTAGGGGATCATACGTGTGCATGTTGAATTCACTTAGACGTTACCGCTACCGCACATTCATGCAGCACAAAAATGTTAATGAATAAAATTACTTTGTGTACATACTAACCTATATATTGTTTTGTATACATACCATAGAATAAGAAAATATCTTCAAAGCTTTCGTCCATCTGTAATGTACTTTATCCTTGTCTCCTGATGAAGCCTATGTAGGCGAAACATGTCGAGCAATTGGACAAGTATTATGACCTATGTATCTTGAGTGTATTATCATAAAGGTGTTCCAATAGGAATTGTATGTAGTACCTTCGAACCCTGTGATTTATATACTGTTGTACATGGAGTCTTATATATATTCCTTTTCTTTTTATATGCTAATAAAATAAGTATTTTTTATTATATCTCTATGAAATTTCTTTTTGTGATTATGTACCTTGGACAGTCCCGTATCTCCAATATTTTTTCTTCACCACAATAGTTTCTTATTTTTTACTTACCACTGTGCTGATTTGTAATGGCTATATGCGTTTTTTTATCTGGATGAATCAGAAAAGGAACAACGCTTTGATTGGTTCACTCATTTCTGATCGTCATCTTTTTGTCACCAGTTGTCGCTGAGAGCTACCACACAAGCTAGTCTATATTATCTGCCAAGCATTGTGAATGAATAACAGATGCTCTTTAGAGTTCTCCTTCCCTGGTGAGCCTATGTTTTCCACTAGTACACTTCAAGCCTGCTCACACTTTATTGACCTACCCATGAGGAATACTTAAAACCAAGCTTAGCTTAGCATGTGAGAACAGTATGCTCACAATTTTTATAAAATCTTCATCAGCTAAAGAACTAGTGGCCTTGTCTACCTCCATTGTAATCTTCCCCACAGTTGTGAGTTTACTGTTACAGTATACTGTAGATGTGCTTTAGCACAAAATTGTAATTTCCATTTTGTCTTGTTATAGGAATTATTCCTTTTTTGTTTGCCACTTCATAATGGTATATTTTTCAAGGTCTTTTTTTTTTTATCATGCCATTGTTCTAAAAGCAAAACTGCTTATTTCTGAAATATGGATCAAACAGATCCTTAGGAGGTGATTTATTTTTCACCTGTCTTCCACGCCATGGGTGGAATGGGAACATAGATTATTTCTAAATGTCACGAAGATCTAGAACCACAAGATATTTTTAATGCTTTAAGTAAGTATTTTACTTTAGATGTTAAATAAAAACAAGAAAGAGCACAGGCTATGTTAATGTGGCTGTTTGTTGTGCAGCCCTCTGATGTGTTTTCAAACACTGCTGTTTCTGTTGATGTTACACAGCAATGTTCTATCTAGCTAAGGTCAGACATACTTTGCTAGAATTCATTCACTGTCGCATGCTGCTGTGCCACTGTTTTTGCTTTCAAAGGACAAGCAGTTAAGTAAGCCAACACGCAGACTGTGGAATAATGAAGGCTAGCTGAAACCAGCACATATTGATCAAATCAATATCTTCTACACAGTGTGAGCTATCATAGCTTTGCTTGTATAACTGTGCATGATGTCTCATTATGAATCCACTGATTACACAGTAGGGATAAGGATGTGTTTCAGTGGTTTTTTTTTTTCAAAATCATATCATTTTATGGATAGTCGCAAATGTACATGCATAATAAAGACTTTGTTAAAATGTATATTTACAAACTCTTTAAGGCTAACCAAAATGTACAAAAAGCTAAAATAAGTTTGTGGGCAATTTGACCGTGCAAATGGCTGGTGTTAGCGATCCAATCATCACGGCACCATGGTTGATATGGTGTCAGGATGATTGAAGCGCATTATTTCTATTATTACATTGTAATATAAAATGAAATAGTTCAACTCACCATAATGCAGAATCAGTGGGAGCATGAGTGTGTCACTTGCCACCGTCGCCTGCCACCAGATGCAGCTTGTCACTTGCTACCTTTGCCTGACACCAGATGCAGCTTGTCACTTGCCACGGTTGACTGCCACTAGACATGTTCGATTAGTCTCGTACGAATCGAAAATTCATACGACTTTCCGTAAAATCGTACATTCGGGAGGATCCGAAAAATACGAATTGCTATGCTTCCGAATTTTGTATGAAATACAAAATTTTGTTTATGAATTTCGGATCCAAATTCCATTACAACGGAAACGTGACTGATGTTCTGTTGACCAATCAGAGGTTTTCTTCTGCTGCTGAGTGAGGGTTGGGAAAATGACCTATTTTAATATGGGAGTGGGAGACTGAATCGGACAAAATAAGAATGTTTGTTAATTACGGTTATTCGTTATTGTTCGTTAATTACAATTATGATGAAGTTAAAAACCCAGGAAGTCAGCACAGCACAGGGATGGTGGGAGCCCCTCATAATGATAAATTTATCATAACGAAGGTTCGTAATTGTTATGAAAAGTTTACGAACCTAACAAAAATTCATATTTCATACGAATCAAAATTGAATTGCGGACACGAATTAACGGCTAATACGAAATGGAACGGAACGAAACAAAACTAATTTATTGACGGCGCACATGTCTACCTGCCGGCAGATGCAGTTTTTCACTTGCCACCATTGCTTGCCACCAGATGCAGCATGTCACTTACCACCGTTGCCTCCCACCAGATGCAGCATGTCTGCATCTGGTGGAAATCAAGGATGCAAAAATTCAAAACGAAAGACAGATTGCAAAAGATAGTAGGATAAACCCCCACAAATTCTTCAAATATATTAATAGTAAAAAGGTCAAGTCTGAGCATGTAGGCCCTTTACAAAATAATCTAGAGTGGGTGACTGGGGAAAAAGAGAAGGCTAGTTTATTAAATACTTTCTTCAGCCCTGTGTATACAAAGGAGCATGGGGGAGCTCATGTCCATAATGGGAGTGGTAGTGACACAGCCCCAAATCCACAATGGCTCAAAAGTGATATGGTCCAGAAATATTTAGACAGAATAAAGGTGGATAAAGCACCTGGACCTGATGGCATCCTCCCACGGATCCTAAAAGAATTGAACTCTGTCATTTAAAAGCCATTGTATCAAATTTTTAGGGACTCATTAATGACAGGAATAGTACCACTGGATTGGTGCAGGGCTAATGTGGTGCCTATATTTAAAAAGGGAACAAAGTCTTTACCAAGTAATTATAGACCTGTTAGTTTAACTTCTATAGTTGGAAAGATACTGGAGAGATTAATAAAAGACCACATAGATGAGTTTTTGCAGGAAAAAAATATTTTAAGCAACAGACAGCATGGATTCATGAAAGACAGAAGTTGTCAGACAAACCTGATTTCTTTTTATGAGGAGATAAGTAAAACCGGAGGGGTGGCGGTGAACGTGGTATACTTGGATTTTGCAAAAGCGATCGACACAGTTCCGCACATACGGCTCATGTGTAAGGTAAAGTCTACAGGTTTGGAAATATCAGTTTGTAAATGGATAGAAAACTGGCTAAAAGACAGAATTCAGAGAGTAGTGGTTAATGATTCTTACTCTGAATGGTCTAAGGTTATCAGTGGTGTACCCCAAGGTTCAGTGCTGGGGCCCTTACTTTTTAATATCTTTATAAATGATATTGGGTCTGAGATCAAAAGCAAAATTTCCGTCTTTGCAGATGACACCAAGCTATGCAGTGGAATAACGTCCTTACAGGATGTCTACAATTTACAAGCCAACCTCAATGCTCTGTCTAATTGGGCGACTATGTGGCAGATGAGGTTTAATGTTGGTAAATGTAAAGTTATGCACTTGGGGCTAAGAATATGCATGCATCATACATACTAGGGGGAGTACAACTGGGGGGATCCATAGTGGATCTGGGGGTTTTGGTAGATCATAAGCTCAATAATAGCATGCAATGCCAAGCTGCGGTTTCCAAAGCGAGCAAAGTCCTTTCTTGTATTAAGAGAGGTATGGACTCCAGAGAGAGAGATATAATTTTGCCCCTGTTCAAATCATTAGTAAGACCTCATCTGGAATATGCAGTTCAGTTTTGGGCACCAGTTCTCAAAAAGGATATTGGGGAACTGGAGAAAGTGCAGAGAAGGGCAACCAAACTGATAAGAGGCATGGAGGAGCTTAGCTATGAGGAAAGCTTATAGGAACTGAATTTATTCACTCTTGATAAGAGGAGATTAAGGGGGGATATGGTCAACATGTACAAATATATAAGGGGTCCATATAGTGAACTTGGTGTTGAGTTATTCACTTTACAGTCAACAAAGAGGACAAGGGGGCACTCTTTACGTCTAGAGGAAAAGAGATTTAATCTCCAAATACGGAAAGGTTTCTTCACAGTAAGAGCTGTGAAAATGTGGAATAGATTCTCTGCAGAGGTGGTTCTGGCCAGCTCAGTAGATTGCTTTAAGAAAGGCCTGGATTATTTCCTAAATGTACATAATATAACTGGGTACTAACATTTATAGGTAAAGTTGATCTGGGAAAATCTGATTGCCTCTCGGGGGATAAGGAAGGATTTTTTTCCCCTGCTTTAGCAAATTGGATCAGGCTCTGATGGGGTTTTTTGCCTTCCCCTGGATCAACTGTGGGTATAGAATTGGGTATATGGGATTGTATGATGATATTTTTTTTTTGTGGTTGAACTGGATGGACTTTTGTCTTTTCAAGCTGACAAAATATGTAACTATGTAACTTGCCACTGTTGCCTTCCACCAGATGCAGCATGTCACTTGCCACCGTTGCCTGCCACCAGATGCAGCTTGTCACTTGCCACTGTTGCTTGCCACCAGATGCAGTGTGTCACTTGCCACTGCTGTCTGCCAACAGATGCAGCGTGTCACTTGCCACCGTTGCCTGCCATCAGATGCAGCTTGTCGCTTGCCACCATCGCCTGCCACCAGATGCGGATTGTCACTTGCCATGTCACTTGCCATGTCGCCTGCCACTAGATGTGGATTGTCACTTGCCAATGTTGCCTGCTAAAAGATGTGAATTGTCACTTGCCAGTGGCTGTGTCCCAGAGTGAGGATGGGCATTGAGAGATGATGTAATCTCTCTGCTGCCCGCACCTGCACAGGGATAGCAGCGTCCTGTCAGAAGCTGTACTGCAGTGATGCAGGGCGGGCAGTGAGAGATGATGTCATCTCTCTGGTCGCTCGCTCACCTGCCCGCTCACCAGCCAGCCCACCAACCCACCGACCTGTTCAGTCACACGTCGGCCAGCTCACTCACTTGCCGGCCAGCTCAGTCACCCGCCAGTTCACTCGCTCACTATTTTCTCGGGAGGAGCAATTGCCCCATTGCCCTCCCTGGATCCACCCCTGGTTCAAATTGTGTCACTAAACCCCAAAAGTTACCATTCCTGGGGTTCGTTATCTATGCATACCATGCCTACACTTTCACACAGGCGAATACTTATACATATACTTACATAGTAGTATGGATATAAGCACTGTGTTATGTATTCACTTACAGCCACATGCACTAAGCCCCATATATGCAGGCATTTTACACACATATATACACATCCAAAATGATAAAATGAACATCGCACCAGTGCTAAGATGTTGTAGACCAAGTGGAGATTACATGAGGAGGTGTTAAAGTGATACAAAAGTCAATTTTTTTTTAATTTAAAAATAACAAAGATGTTATACTTGCTCTGTGCAGTGGTTCGGCATAGAGCAGCCCAGATCCTCTTCTTCCCGTGTCCCTCTTCGGCACAGGGCTGGGTCTCATGGGTGATGGGTCCTGATTTAATACTTGATCCATCGGCTAGCTGTATAGAAAGTCTCTGTTGTTTGGGTTACAGTGGTATGTGATGTTGCTGGGCGAAGGCAAGGTGGATGAAGCAACTACACCCACCGGAATCAATTGTAGCCTGAGCCCAGAGTGTTCCTTCTGGAAGCTGTAGTGAAACAGGAACAACGAGGTAAGCAGATCTTGTCATAGACAGGGGACATGGATCATAAGGAGAAGAATAAGACTTATGTGTCTTGTTAGGGCAAGGAATTAGATAAGATGAAAAAAGGGAAATAAACATTACTTAATATAAATATGCATGGATACAACACTGACTCACACCAAACTCAGAAATTTTGAGCCGAAACACAATCTGTAGCACAATCTGTAGCACAAATATCACTATGGTCCCGACTCCCGAGGCAGACCAAAGCTAAAAGAGAAGTGGCTCCAATGGAAACTCACAGCAGTATATGTATCAGAACAAGTTTATTAGTACAAAAGTTTAATTTAATGTAAAAAACGTTACAAACCTTCACCATGCCAGATTAAAAAAACATTTGTGACAACGTTGTCAACAACTACAAATAAAAACAACCTGGGTTGTCATTCATACACCCACTCGCAGCAGAAAACTGACTGAATAAGAGTTATGAGGCAAAGCAGCAGATTGAATGGTTCAGCCGTGGCCAGTAGAAGGCAAAAAATCACATGCTATAGGGAATGGCTGGGCCACTTAATAAACAGTCCTTTGGAAAGAAGCCAAAAATTAGGCAATGTAGTGAAGTGTGGACCTATGGCTGACAGGTGAACACAGACGAGCACAGATAGAAACGGCTCATGCAGCATTAATGTTCAACAGTAGTGGAACATGCAGTGGAAACAACCAGGAGGGTGAGGGTAGGAGATGGAGTAGGAACACAGCAGGCTGATATCCACAAGGGGATTTGCTCCACACAACATGGGTTAGTTCAAGGCAATATCATAAGACACCAGGAACAGCGCAAGAACGATTTTACCCGGTTCTCGCTGTGTATCGATTCCTGTCCAAGATAACTGGTTCCAGATAGTCACAGTCTCTGCTCAACTCCCCCAGCTGCAAGGTCAGTGCTGATAAGGGGCAGATGCTGTAGGTGTCCTCATGGAGTCCTCCTAGACACTGTGCAGTCTATATGCAGCAATGCGGGAAGGCAGGTGCACGCTGTATAGAAGAAAGGAGAGGCCGAGTCACATGACATAGTGACATTGATGCATTTCACTCACCGGGTCACGTGAGCTTTGTCAGGATACTGTGGGTGTCCATACTGGGGCTTATACAGTAACAGGAAGAAAATACCTACCCTTTTGGATTTTTCCCTCTTCAATTACCAAAGACTTAAAGATCCACATCATGAATTAATCAATAAATAAATGATAATATATGTGTGCAAGATAACCTATTTATATCATATTTGTTATATACCACAGGTACAGGTGAGATTTTCAGTCATTAGTTACACTAAGCAATACATCCAGGGAACCAAAGACAATAGCATCCACAGCAAATCAATCAAGTACATTTAGAAATACAGAGCAAAGTCCACCCTACATAAATAGAGATTTCAAATAAAATTTTAAAGGTGAAGAGGGAAACAGAGGAGGTAAGGAAGGACACCAACCATAGAAAGGTTTTCACAGTCAATAATGATTTTTTTTTAACGTTACATCTAGGGATCCAAGGACTCCTGTAAACTGAGCTCAGTATTGAGCCCCTTGAGAAAATCCACTCTTTTTCCTTCCGAAGGAGGACCCTGTCAAAGTCCTCTCTTAGGTTGGATAGAGTGAAGGCAAAGAAACCTTTTATTCTTAGGCCATCAGGGGAGGAATTATGAAATCTGTCAAAGTGTTGAGCTATGAGCGTATGTTCCAGTTTTTCTTGATTCCCAAGGTTCCTGATGCTACTCAAGTGTTTACTGATGCGGATACGTAGTTGGCTCTTCGCCTTTCCAACACATAATTTTTTGCAAGGACATTCAAGGATGTAAAGAACCTGTGCAGTACTACAATTAATGTATGCTCCACAAATCGGCAAATATGCCAATGTCCACAAGGGAACATCCCATTAGGGCGAGACAGCCCAGATAGCCAGTTTTTCGTTGGGGTGCGCACAAATTCTGAGTGCACCAGGTTGTTCCTAATATTTCTAGCCCTTCTAGACACAAGTAATGGTTTGAGACAGTTCATGTGATTGAGATAAAATATGCCAGTGCTTAGTCAAAACAGAACAAAATGGAACAAACTTCGTTCCATTGAGATCCATACCGAGCAATTATACGGACCGGGATGAATGAGGTGAAGATAATATACTGTTCTGTGTCTTAAGAAGGTCCTCCCGTTTGGATGAGGACACCTTTTTCTGTGCATGCCTAATCATTTGATGTAAATAGCCTCTATTTCTAAACCTTTGATAGAGGTCCTCAGTTTCAGATCGATAATCAGTGTCAACAGAGCAGTTTGGGCGAGTGCAGAGAAACTGACCCATGGGAATTCCTCTGATGAGTGATAGAGGATGATGGCTAGAGGCCAAAAGAAGTGAATTAGCAGCTGTCTCCTTTCTGAACGTTCTTGTCTTAAGTCTGCCATTGCAGATGGATATAGACAAGTCCAGAAAGGGGAGTTTTTTAGTATTACATGTATAGGTAAGTTTGATGTTCCTGTCATGGGTGTTCAAATCAGACAAAAAATTGTGTAACTCATCAACAATCACGTCCCATATAACCAGGACATCGTCAGTGTACCTCAGCCAAATGCGCATGTGGTGAAGGTACATCAACGAACAATACAGAGACCTCTCCTCCCACTACCCAAGGTGAAGACAGGCATATGCAAGAGCCCAAGGTGCCCCCATAGTTAGGGCAAGTGCTGGCCTAGTGGCCGACTCCTCCACAGTACAGACAGAGGTTATTCTAGCTTTTCCTCTGGTCACAGCGGTGACAGAAGAAGGCCCAGTTGCATAGGTTCAGGAACATCAGGAGCAGCAAGAGATCATGAGGGAGCAGGAGCAGGTGGATTAGCAGATACCTTTGATAACATCCATGTGGGACGGTGTTAAATTGTCCTCTCGGATCTCCGTTCTCTCAGATGAAGCTCAATCTGAATAGATATTTGAATAAGAGCTTCCCCCAACTCGAGCCATCTTTTAGTGCATCTGAAAGTCCCAGGCAAAACTGATAACAAAGTGTGGCTTCGTTCCATTCTGTATCAGAACTCCACCGCTTAAAGTTTGCTACATAATCCTCCATGAGTTTTTTTGACCTTGCTGGAGAGCATGTAAGGTGGATTCAGCTGTTGCTGTGCATTGTGAATTATCATTTAGCTTAGCCATTTCATCAAAAAAGGAGTTCATGGTGTTTAGAAGAGGACTGGTTTGTTCCATCAAACAGTGGGCCCAAGTAGAGTTCCCCCTGGAGTAGCGAGATGATGAACCTCACTTTAGTGCTTTCCAGCAAGAAGGTGTGTGGTTGCAGCAGAAAGTATAACTGGCAGGCATTTCTGAAAGCACGGACCTTGCTGCGGTCTCCTGAAAACCTCTCATGTGTAGTGACTCAATGCTCCAGAGGTGGAACACTACTGTGGGTTCTTGCACTGTGGCTGCCTGATCAGAGGACATGGGTGATGTGGCTGTCTGGTGCATTGAGGTGTACGGGGAGAGAAACTCCACTCTTTGTTCTAGGTGATGGTAGCCATCTTGCAGGCCCTGGACTGCTTGAGTAAGGGCGACAATCTGCTGGAACAGCGCCTCCAAGGGTGAAACCCCCCTCTTGGGCTCCATATGGCTGGATTGTACCTGACTGTGGAGCCCGAGATGATGAGGTTGCCTCTTGCACAATTCCCATCCAAGCACCCCTGGAAGTGCAGACAGGGAGTGCTAGGGCAGTGGAAGGGTGCAGGTGCCTGCCAGCTGTAAGAGTGAGCTGTAGCTTAAAGACACAGTTGTCCTTCCAGTGATGGAGTGGCGTCTCACAAGCCTTGTTCAGTGAGAGCCAGGCAAACAGATGCAAAATCAGGATCAGTTTCAAGGTCAGGTACAGGCAAAAGTTGGTAACGTGCTCGTGGTGGGGTACCAAATCAGGAGGCAGGGACATGGTCATAAATCCAGGCCGGGGTCAGTAACATAAGCAAGAAACATGTATAGTAAGCAGCGGTGAACCAAGAGAGTCAGACATAACCGGGTCAGGAACAAGGTTAGCAGACATGAATTAGAATCAGGAACACAGGAACCAGAGCTGAAAACAATCCAGCACTAAAGGCAGGCAGACTCTCAGTTTAAATAGGCTGCTGGCACCAGAATCTGTGGATGTATGCGCACGCCTACGTGTACACGCACGTGCTCGCACAACTGAGCCAATGCATGTGCATTCTAGTCCTTGCTCATCTTGGGTTTCTATACTTGTGACTCTGCACATGAGCTTTGGAATTAGCACTTGTTGAACAGGAATTATCAGCTGCTGAATGGGAATGATCACTTACTGCATGGAAATGAACACCTGCTGCATGAGATCCCTGACAGATGCTATCATGTCAATATGGACCAAAATCTCTGAGGAATGTTTCCAACACTTTGTTGAATCTATGCCACGAAGAATTAAGGCAGTTCGGAAGGGGGTCTAACCCTGTACTAACAAATTGTACCTAATAAAGTGGCCGTGTGTGTGTGTGTGTATATGTGTGTGTATATATATATATATATATATATATATATATATATATATATATATATATATATATATATGTGTATATATATATATATGTGTATATATATATATATATATATATATATATATATATATATATATATTCATCCAGTGTAAAAATATTTTTGTACTGAACACAGTTAAGCGAGAGAAACTTTTAAGTTTGGTGTGCCTTGATATATTATTTCACTTTGAACAGTTTTAGCTGAGGTAGACCATTTCACACGCTAGTTTTATGTAAGCTAAAGAAAATTGTACTTCTATATAATTATGAAATTTCCCACTAGAGAATGGATTACTATAAGCTGGAATACCTCAGGGATGGTACAGGGACACATTTTTTTCCTGAATCTTTGCTGATATTTCTGGTCTCATTAAGAACACACACTATTATCTGAAAAAAAAAGTTTCTAAGCTGAAAAACAATATTTTCTTGGCGTGCCTATATAGTTATCACATTCTCCATTCTGTTTAGGATCACTCTGTAGCTACAGCAGGCATTGCCTTTATCAAGGAAACAAAATAATTTACATTTTAATTTTCCTGAATACTCTTTTGTAATAAGGAAATTAATAAATTATCTGGCTGCGCTAAGTAATACAGAATTATATTTGCACTTCAAAACAAATTAACTCAACAGCTAAATTTTCTGGATCAAAAACAAGGATAACAGTTCTAAAACATCCCAAAAATGTCTGTGACTGTGACTGTTTTTCTTTACAACCTGGCTTCATCTTTTAATTATAAATTCAATGGAAAAAAAGAGAAGGAAATTGCTTAGGTATTCCAAGGAAGCTTATTTAGAACCAATTTCAGCTCATTTGATTGAAAGTTGGCTTGTAAACAATTAAAAAAAATCACAGATGACCAGATGATAAAAAAAACAGAACTTTTGTTTAATGTGGTATCTCACTATCTGTTTTACATTACCACTGAATTCCCTGCTTAAAATTACTCTTTTACTATAAAATTATGCTCAATAGGCACGCCATCTGACCACCACATCTGACAATTAAATTTAAACTCCAGGCAGATATAAGGAAGTATTGCAGTCATTGCAGTTATTTACATATTAAAACAGTCACTAAATCTTTTTTTATCAGGGGTCTGTCATCTGTTTGTTATCAGTTCCTAATTTGCTCAATTGACAAATGTTCCCTGCCCTGTCTCCCTATAAATTTTGGTCAGCTAAGAGTATTGTAGCAGTTTCAGCACAACAATGCAAGACCTGTGTGTTGGTGTCCTTTGATGTCATCATGGTGATCAATCAACCACATTTTGGATTTCAATCGATGTGCAGCCATTTCTTCCTTTATCTCCTTTATCTACTTACCCACGGAGGTCTGGGGCTAGCACTTGGTTGGACATTCCTATCAGGCACTAATTTATCCACCTGGAGCGGTGAGTTCTTAATTCTTGTCCAGCATAGCAGTTTAACTGAAGCAGGATAACTAAGATAGTCTGACGATACAACAAGAACTCTGCTCCACTCTGGAAAGACAGCAAACAAACCAACATTTGATACTTCATTTCCTACGAGGTCGAATTTCCATTCTTTTCCTTCTTTATCCCTCTCTTCTTTCGATATGCACTGTATTCATCTATTTTCTCCAACTTGCAGTGATTATTTGTGTCTTTTTTTTTGTGAAATGGTAGGGGTACATTTGTACCCCGTTACCATTTCACACAGGGGGGCGGGATCTGGGGGTCCCCTTGCCCCTTCTCCCCATCAACATGGGGACAAGGTGCTTTGGGGTAGCCCTCCGAATGTTGAGGGCATGTTGCCTGGTACGGTTCAGGAGGGGGGGCTCTCTCTCGTCCTCCCCTCTTTTCCTGTGTCTTGCCATGTTGCGTGCTCGGATAAGGGTCTGGTATGAATTTTTGGGGGGACCCCACGCACTTTTTTTTTCATTTTGGCGCGGGGTTCCCTTTAATATCCATAACAGACCTGAAGGGCCTGGTATGGAATTTGGGGGAAACCCCACGCATTTTTCTTTTTAAATTCTGGTTTGGGGTTCCCCTGTAGGGGAATCCCATGCCATTTTTATCAATGAACTTTTATGTGTATTATGTGTAATTCATTATAGCCGCGAGTACTTTTAAATTACTTTTTTTCCTTTAGAAATGTAATTTTGCTCTTGGACTGTTCTAAACACGGGAAACATGTGCCACTTTACAGGCATACTATAGACACCCTGCAGGTACGAAATGTAAAGGAATATTACACTTTTATTGTTTCACTTTAAGCATTATTATAATCACTGCTCCCGAAAAAATTGCAGTTTTTAAAACTTTTTTTTGCATTGATACATGTCCCCTGGGGCAGGACCCAGGTCCCCAAACACTTTTTAAGACAATAACTTGCATATAAGCCTTTAAAATTAGCACTTTTGATTTTTCATGTTCGTGTCCCATAGACTTTAACGGTGTTTGCGTGTTCGAACAAATTTGTGCTAGCCTGTTCGCATGTTCTGCTGTGAACCGAACAGGGGGGTGTTTGGTTCATCCCTAGTCCTGTGTACTGTTATCATTAATAGTGAAAGTAAAAAAAAAAAATCAAAATTTTTGGTTGCCACATGAACAGAAATAGAGGGGACATTTTCCAACTTGTTCTGTGACCTTGTTGACAGCCAGGCTTTCTCTTACTTTGGAGGGATTTCCTCTCTTTGGCTAAAGGACAGGAAGTCGGGGAGCACATTGCAGGGGTTTCTATCCTTAAGGCTTCTTTCTCAAAGTGATTCTTTCTACAAGTGATATGCACTTCAATCTCTGCTTCAAGTTCTGCCTCATCTGAACATTCCTTCTCGGTCTCTCCACAGGTATGTGTGAGCTCAATCAAATCTTCCACCTTTAAATCTAATTGGGATCAGCTTGCTCTTTCTGTGTATGTGTCAGCTTAACCATATCTTTAACTTTTAAATTAAATTGGGATCAGCTTGCTCTTTCTGTGTATGTGTCTTTGGTCTGTGTCAGCTCAACCACATCTTCTACCTTTAAATGAAATTGGGATCAACTTGCTCTTTCTGTGTATGTGTCTTTGGTATGTGGCCTTCTCTATCTGTTGCCCTGTGTGCACAACCATGATGTTGTTGTTTGTTGCTCTGGACTATCTTACCTAAGTTTTATGTGTTAATCTTATCTTGACCTATGGCCTCTTGCTATTCTGACTTTAAAAGCGAAAGGTCCACTTTGATTGTAAGGCATTCTTATATTCACTCGTGATTAATTAATGAACTTACACCCCACCCTTATAACAGTATAAATTTGAGCACCCTTAAGGGGTCAGCACATTGCTGGGGGAACACATTGCAGGGGCCTCAATCCTAAAGGCTTCTTTCTCGAAGTGATTCTTTCTACAAGTTATATGTACTTCAATCTCTGCACTTCAGCGATTGCACAAAACAAACATACATAGCAAACTGCACTGGAAAGCACCTAACAGATTGCAGGTGACCCTGTCTCTCTATTAAGCTCTCCTTCCACTCTGTGACATGCACTCTCTACCACTCCTTCTGACACTTGTATCCTCTCTCTTCAAACTCTCTTACCTTCACCCCTCTTCCCCCTGCTTATACATATCACCCTGCCTTCTGTCCTCTCCCTACTACTGCTCCTACCAACTCTTGCTCATTCTACATCCATATACTGATAAAACCTCCATTACTCTGAGGCATGCCCCTTCATATAAATCACATTCCCACATCACCTCCCTCATCCTCCTGCTTCTCCTAACCACTGGTAACATATCCCCAAACCCTGGGCCGCCATCATCTGTCTTTTCCCAACACTCCCACCCCCCTACACCCTCTGGCAGCAGCTGCAACCCACAAAACTTAGTCTCTATTCCTCTTCTTTACAAAACCAGCCCCCCTTCTCCTGTGCCCTTTGGAACGCACGCTCTGTCTGTAACAAACTCACCGCCCTTCACGACCACTTTATCACAAATTGCTTTAACCTACTTGCCATAACTGAAACCTGGCTTCATTAATCAGATACTACTTCTTCTGCTTCCCTCTCCCAAAGGTGGCCTTCTATGGACTCACTCCCCCAGACCAAGTGGACTGAAGGGAGGTGGAGTGGAAATCCTTCTAGCCCGATGCAGCACCTATCACCCACTTCCCTCTCTGACACTCTCCTCTTTTGAGGCACATTGCATTTGTCTATTTTCTCCCATTTCTCTAAGAATTGCTGTCATCTACTGGCCCCCTGGACCAGTATCAGCCTTCCTTGATGGCTTCTCTGCCTGGCTACCCACCTTTCTCTCTTCTGAAATGCCCACAATTATTCTCAATGACTTCAACATCTCTGTTAACATTAACACTACTATTACTTCTAAACTTCTCAGTCTAACCTCATCTATTGACCTGAAGCAATGGATACAGGCTCCTACTCCAACGGCAAGACCCTTGACCTTGTCTTCTCCTATCTGTGCAACCTTTCCAACAATCCTCTCCCACACTCTGATCACCACCTTATAAGTTTTGCTCTCTCTCACCTCCTCTCCATCCAACCGCCTAACAGTTACATGTAGAAATCTTTGCCACCTCAACCCTTCTCTTCTCTACTCTGCTACTTATCACCTCTATGACAAAATCTCACCCCTGTCCTGCCCCAACCTAGCCACTTTAATTTACAACAGCTCACTGTCTTCCTCCCTAGACAAGCTTGCCCCCCTCACTACATGCAGAATTAGGCCCCGACTGCTACAATCACTTCAAAAATAAGATTGATACTATTTAAGGATGAGCCCGGTGTTCGATTCGAACCCATGTTCGAATCGAGCACCGGGTGTTCGCTCGCTCGGCGAGCCCAGAACTATTGGGGCCGCTCGCATCAAATTCGTGTGATGCGAGCGGCCCCGCAATGCATTGCGGCCCGCGCAGTGCAATGCTGGCTGATGATTGGCCAAGCATGCACTGTGACCCCGCATGCTTGGCCAATCACAGCGCCGGCAGCGAGGAGAGCCATAATTGGCTACAGGCAGGATGCCTGTAGCCAATTATAGCTCAGGGGCTTTAGTACACGCCCCACGGTATAAGAGGCCGCCGCGCCGGCGGCCTCGCATATTATGTTTCAGTCAGTGTCAGTGTGTCAGCGTGTTAGTGTGCTGCTGACAATATGTGCTTTATTTCTGGGGATATGTGTGTGCATGCTGTTAGAACAGCATTGCAGTATCACATCTGGGGGGTGTCTATAGGTGGCCTGTGAAGGGGGGCAGGTTTCCTGTGCTTAGAACTTTCCCTGCAAAAAAGTGTCATTTTTGCAGGAAAAAAGCTATTTAAAATCACTCGCGGCTAATGAATTGATGGCTCCTGTAACACAGAGAACTGTCATTCATTAATAAAAAAAAAAAAAAAAAGCGTAGGGGTCCCCCCAAATTCAATAACCAGGCCCTTCAGGTCTGGGATGGATATTAAGGGGAACCCCAGCCAAAAAAAAAAAAAAAAAAAAATGGCGTAGGGTCCCCCTCAAAATCCATACCAGACCCTTGAGGTCTGGTATGGATTTTAAGGGGAACCCTAGCCAAAAAAAATGGCGTGGGGTCCCCCTCAAAATCCATACCAGACCCTTATCCGAGCACGCAACCTGGCAGGCCGCAGGAAAAGAGGGGGGGACGAGAGCGGCCCCCCCTCTCGCCTGAACCGTACCAGGCCACATGCCCTCAACATTGGGAGGATGCTTTGGGGGTCTAAGACCCCTAAAGCACCTTGTCCCCATGTTGATGAGGACAAGGGCCTCTTCCCCACAACCGTGCCCGGTGGTTGTGGGGGTCTGCGGGCGGGGGGCTTATCGGAATCTGGAAGCCCCCTTTAACAAGGGGACCCCCAGATCCCGCCCCCCCCCAGTGTGAAATGGTAAGGGGGTACCAAAGTACCCCTACCATTTCACCAAAAAAGTGGCAAAAATGTAAAAATGACAGGAGACAGTCTTTGACAATTCCTTTTATTAAAATCTTCTTTCTTCTTTCTTCATCCTTCGGTTTCTTCATCTTCTCCTTCCTTCATCTTCTTCCATCTTCTTCTTCCAGTTTCTTCTTCCTCCGATCCGCTTCTTCTTGCGCTGGTCTTCTCGTCCTTCTCGTCCGGCATCTTCTTCCGTCGGCGTCGGTGTCGGTGTCTCTGTCTCTTCTTGGGCCGCTCCGCGCAATGGGAGGCTCCCGCTGTGTGAGGCTCCGCTCCGTCTGACAGGTCTTTTATAATGGAGGGCACCTGGTGACCCCGCCCCCTCTGACGCACAGGGACGTCATGGGGAATTCCATGATGGCTTTCCCCATGACGTCAGAGGGGGGCGGGGTCACCAGGTGCCCTCCGTTTTAAAAGACCTGTCAGATGGAGCGGAGCCTCACACAGCGGGAGCCTCCCATTGCGCGGAGCGGCCCAAGAAGACACCGACACCGACACCGACGCCGACGCCGACGGAAGAAGATGCCGGACGAGAAGGACGAGAAGACCAGCGCAAGAAGAAGCGGATCGGAGGAAGAAGAAAATGGAAGAAGAAGATGGAAGAAGATGAAGGAAGGAGAAGATGAAGAAACCGAAGGATGAAGAAAGAAGAAAGAAGATTTTAATAAAGGAATTGTCAAAGACTGTCTCCTGTCATTTTTACCATTTTTGCCACTTTTTTGGTGAAATGGTAGGGGTACTTTTGTACCCCCTTACCATTTCACACAGGGGGGGGGCCGGGATCTGGGGGTCCCCTTGTTAAAGGGGGCTTCCAGATTCCGATAAGCCCCCCGCCCGCAGACCCCCACAACCACCGGGCACGGTTGTGGGGAAGAGGCCCTTGTCCTCATCAACATGGGGACAAGGTGCTTTAGGGGTCTTAGACCCCCAAAGCATCCTCCCAATGTTGAGGGCATGTGGCCTGGTACGGTTCAGGCGAGAGGGGGGGCCGCTCTCGTCCCCCCCTCTTTTCCTGCGGCCTGCCAGGTTGCGTGCTCGGATAAGGGTCTGGTATGGATTTTGAGGGGGACCCCACGCCATTTTTTTTGGCTAGGGTTCCCCTTAAAATCCATACCAGACCTCAAGGGTCTGGTATGGATTTTGAGGGGGACCCTACGCCATTTTTTTTTTTTTTTTTGGCTGGGGTTTCCCTTAATATCCATCCCAGACCTGAAGGGCCTGGTTATTGAATTTGGGGGGACCCCTACGCTTTTTTTTTTTCATTTTTTTTATTTTTTATCAATGACTTTTTTTTATGAATGAGTTTCAATGAATCACTGTTCTCTGTGTTACGGGAGCCGTGAATTAACATTAGCCGCGAGTGATTTTAAATAGCTTTCTTACTTTCAAAAATGACACTTTGCGCAGAGACAGTTCTAAACACGGGAAACATGCGCCCCTTTACAGGCATACTATAGACACCCCCCAGGTACGAAATTTAAAGGAATATTACACTTTTATTGTTTCAATTTAAGCATTATTAAAATCACTGCTCCTGAAAAAACGGCCGTTTTTAAAAAAAATGTTTGCATTGATACATGTCCCCTGGGGCAGGACCCAGGTCCCCAAACACTTTTTATGACATTAACATGCATATTAGCCTTTAAAATGAGCACTTTTAATTTCGAACGTTCGCATCCATTATAACTAATAGGGTTCTAAAGCTCGCACGGACTTTAGGTCCGTGTCGCGGGTTCTGGTGCGAGCCGAACGGGGGGGGGGTGTTCGGCTCATCCCTATAAAAATGTCAAAGTTTATTAAAACATCACTGGAAGACTTACATGACAGTCTCTGGGAAACACATCAGATGTGAAATAGTGAAGCTGTAAACAGCAGACCAGGGACTGCAACGATGGATGGTGGTATGCCACATCACTGTGGATCAAGAAGCTGTCAGCCTGCACACAGAGTCCTCTACTCACTCAGGGGTATCGATGCTGCAAACTAGGAGGGCTGAGTAGCACTGGAGTTAGACTCACAGGGACTCAAAACAGCAAGGTGAGTGGAGGATCCACTCAAAAGCAGTGTGGGATGTGGGACCTCTGGGCCAGGAAATGGAATGCCAGACCTGCAGGCGTACAGACCACTGTCAGCATGTAAGGCTTCCCTCTGGACTGTTGGAAGAGACCAAAGTCAGTGGATTGAGTGGGCTGACAAACATGTTTAAGGGACCTGACCCTTTGTCAATGTCATGCCACTTAAGGTAAAAACAAGGCTATTTAAACCAACACACAAGGGAAAAGATCATTGACAGCTGCAAAACCCATCAAACTTTTATTTAAAAAGGCTGAGAAGGGAAAATTACAGGGGTCTGTTTTTAGCAATATTAAGGCTCGAATACCAAAGCATTAAAACCACTAAATTATTGTATATAGGAATAATCTAAAATAATGATTAGAAATAAAGTAAAAATTAAATGAAAAATAAAGAATGAAATAATAAAATGATCGAATTGAAATTTGACTTCTGCCAGCTAGCCCAGGTGCAATCACACCATAAATAACAACACTACATTTTATATTGACCTAATGTTCACTTGAAGATCGGCTTTCTTAATTGTCTATCACATTTTGGGAGGAATACATTCCTTCATCCCTAGCTGTCAAAATAAAAAAAAAAAAGGAAGAAGAATCACACATCGTAACAAACACAGTGCTATTATGTAAATTAGCTGGACGTTGGAGACAATCTTCTGAGTGTCAAGAAATTGATGATAAACTTTGCTAAAAATAAAAACATGACTGTTGGAGATACCCTGTATAGACAAATGGATAATACTCAACACCTAAATAATGTAAGTTATCTGTATTTTATTGCATTTTGTGATCAACAAAAAAATGTTTTTCTTCCTTTTATTTCATATGTAAGTTATAACACTGTGACACTAATTATATCCACAAATGGAGATAGATTAACTAAAGGGCCATACTGAAAAAAAGGACTTCAGAAGATAGTGTGAATTTCAAGTTGTTAGTTAAGTCCTCTGGGTGCAAGGGTATTGAGCGTAAAAATTCAGAAGGTTTCATGCAGACAACGTCTCTGGAACCTCTCAGCTAGTGTTGGGCAAACGGTTCAGGCTGAGCATAATTTCGGGGCCAAGCATAAGTTCGGCCGGAACATTGGCTGTTTGCTCATTCAGCTAACACCTGAATTGGCAGGGCGTTCAACCGCTTCTTCGGCCTGCTGAATGCCCCACAATGCACTGCAGGCCACACAGTGCAATGAAGGATTTGCCCAATCAGGGCACAGAACATTGTCAAAGCCATGACTGGAGAAAGTCATGATGACTTAGGCCAATCATGGCTCATTGCTCATAGACCCACCCCACACTATAAAAGGTTCCTTCACAGAGGAACCACTTGCAGTGTGATATTGGAGTGGAGATAGATAGAACAGGGCTCTGTTAGTTAGTGTGCTATTGTGACTAAGGATGGGCCCGGTGCTCGATGCGAACCCATGTTCGCATCGAGCACCGGGTGTTCGCTCGCTCGGCGAGCCCAGAACTATTTTGGCCGCTCGCATCACATTCGTGTGATGTGAGCGGCCCCGTAATGCATTGCGGCCGGCGCGGCCGGCGCAGTGCATTGCTGGCTGATGATTGGCCAAGCATGCACTGTGACCCCGCATGCTTGGCCAATCACAGCGCCGGAAACTCAGAGAGCCATAATTGGCTACAGGCAGGACGCCTGTAGCCAATTACAGCTCAGGGGCTTTAGTACACGCCCCCTCATTTAAAAGGCCGCCACGCCGTAGGCGCCGGTCACATGCGTTCCGGCTTTAGGAGAGTGCAGGCTGATTCTGTGTCACTCTTTGCTAGATTCATTTAGAAAAATTTGCTCTACTTTGCTAAACCATTGCTACCTGTCATTGATCGTCCATTGCTGCTGCTGGTTAGTGTGTTTTTAGCTGCTGCTGGGGGTTAGTCTGGTGCATGTCTTACTGTTAGTACAGTATTTCAGTACTGCACCCCAAAAGCACCCATAGGGCTTGTAGTGTGTTCGTGGCAGGCACTGGCAGCAAACAGAGCTCCTATATTTTGTTCCCAGAAGCACCTATAGGACTTGTAGTGTGTTAGTGGCAGGCACTGGCAGCAAACAGAGCTCCTATATTTTGTTCCCAGAAGCACCTATAGGACTTGTAGTGTGTTCGTGGCAGGCACTGGCAGCAAACAGAGCTCCTATATTTTGTTCCCAGAAGCACCTATAGGACTTGTAGTGTGTTAGTCCCATCACACAGAGCTCCTATATTTTGTTCCCAGAAGCACCTATAGGACTTGAAGTGTGTTAGTCCCATCACACAGAGCTATATTTTGTTCCCAGAAGCACCTATAGGACTTGTAGTGTGTTAGTCCCATCACACAGAGCTCCTATATTTTGTTCCCAGAAGCACCTATAGGACTTGAAGTGTGTTAGTCCCATCACACAGAGCTATATTTTCTTCCCAGAAGCACCTATAGGACTTGAAGTGTGTTAGTCCCATCACACAGAGCTATATTTTCTTCCCAGAAGCACCTATAGGACTTGAAGTGTGTTAGTCCCATCACACAGAGCTATATTTTCTTCCCAGAAGCACCTATAGGACTTGTAGTGTGTTAGTCCCATCACACAGAGCTCCTATATTTTGTTCCCAGAAGCACCTATAGGACTTGAAGTGTGTTAGTCCCATCACACAGAGCTATATTTTCTTCCCAGAAGCACCTATAGGACTTGTAGTGTGTTAGTCCCATCACACAGAGCTCCTATATTTTGTTCCCAGAAGCACCTATAGGACTTGAAGTGTGTTAGTCCCATCACACAGAGCTATATTTTCTTCTCAGAAGCACCTATAGGACTTGTAGTGTGTTAGTCCCATCACACAGAGCTCCTATATTTTGTTCCCAGAAGCACCTATAGGACTTGAAGTGTGTTAGTCCCATCACACAGAGCTATATTATCTTCAAAGAAGCACCTATAGGACTTGAAGTGTGTTAGTCCCATCACACAGAGCTATATTTTCTTCCCAGAAGCACCTATAGGACTTGAAGTGTGTTAGTCCCATCACACAGAGCTATATTTTCTTCCCAGAAGCACCTATAGGACTTGAAGTGTGTTAGTCCCATCACACAGAGCTATATTTTCTTCCCAGAAGCACCTATAGGACTTGTAGTGTGTTAGTCCCATCACACAGAGCTCCTATATTTTGTTCCCAGAAGCACCTATAGGACTTGTAGTGTGTTAGTCCCATCACACAGAGCTCCTATATTTTGTTCCCAGAAGCACCTATAGGACTTGAAGTGTGTTAGTCCCATCACACAGAGCTATATTTTCTTCCCAGAAGCACCTATAGGACTTGAAGTGTGTTAGTTCCATCACACAGAGCTATATTTTCTTCCCAGAAGCACCTATAGGACTTGAAGTGTGTTAGTCCCATCACACAGAGCTATATTTTCTTCCCAGAAGCACCTATAGGACTTGAAGTGTGTTAGTCCCATCACACAGAGCTATATTTTCTTCCCAGAAGCACCTATAGGACTTGTAGTGTGTTAGTCCCATCACACAGAGCTCCTATATTTTGTTCCCAGAAGCACCTATAGGACTTGAAGTGTGTTAGTCCCATCACACAGAGCTATATTTTCTTCCCAGAAGCACCTATAGGACTTGTAGTGTGTTAGTCCCATCACACAGAGCTCCTATATTTTCTTCCCAGAAGCACCTATAGGACTTGTAGTGTGTTAGTCCCATCACACAGAGCTATATTTTCTTCCCAGAAGCACCTATAGGACTTGTAGTGTGTTAGTCCCATCACACAGAGCTCCTATATGTTGTTCCCAGAAGCACCTATAGGACTTGAAGTGTGTTAGTCCCATCACACAGAGCTATATTTTCTTCCCAGAAGCACCTATAGGACTTGAAGTGTGTTAGTCCCATCACACAGAGCTATATTTTCTTCCCAGAAGCACCTATAGGACTTGTAGTGTGTTAGTCCCATCACACAGAGCTCCTATATTCTGTTCCCAGAAGCACCTATAGGACTTGAAGTGTGTTAGTCCCATCACACAGAGCTATATTTTGTTCCCAGAAGCACCTATAGGACTTGTAGTGTGTTAGTCCCATCACACAGAGCTATATTTTCTTCCCAGAAGCACCAATAGGACTTGTAGTGTGTTAGTCCCATCACACAGAGCTCCTATATTTTGTTCCCAGAAGCACCCATAGGACGTGTAGTGTGTTAGTCCCATCACACAGAGCTCCTATATTTTGTTCCCAGAAGCACCTATAGGACTTGAAGTGTGTTAGTCCCATCACACAGAGCTCCTATATTTTCTTCCCAGAAGCACCTATATGACTTGTAGTGTGTTAGTCCCATCACACAGAGCTCCTATATTTTGTTCCCAGAAGCACCTATAGGACTTGAAGTGTGTTAGTCCCATCACACAGAGCTATATTTTCTTCCCAGAAGCACCTATAGGACTTGAAGTGTGTTAGTCCCATCACACAGAGCTATATTTTCTTCCCAGAAGCACCTATAGGACTTGAAGTGTGTTAGTCCCATCACACAGAGCTATATTTTCTTCCCAGAAGCACCTATAGGACTTGAAGTGTGTTAGTCCCATCACACAGAGCTATATTTTCTTCCCAGAAGCACCTATAGGACTTGTAGTGTGTTAGTCCCATCACACAGAGCTCCTATATTTTGTTCCCAGAAGCACCTATAGGACTTGAAGTGTGTTATTCCCATCACACAGAGCTATATTTTCTTCCCAGAAGCACCTATAGGACTTGTAGTGTGTTAGTCCCATCACACAGAGCTCCTATATTTTCTTCCCAGAAGCACCTATAGGACTTGAAGTGTGTTAGTCCCATCACACAGAGCTATATTTTCTTCCCAGAAGCACCTATAGGACTTGTAGTGTGTTATTCCCATCACACAGAGCTATATTTTTCTTCCCAGAAGCACCTATAGGACTTGTAGTGTGTTAGTCCCATCACACAGAGCTCCTATATTTTGTTCCCAGAAGCACCTATAGGACTTGAAGTGTGTTAGTCCCATCACACAGAGCTATATTTTCTTCCCAGAAGCACCTATAGGACTTGAAGTGTGTTAGTCCCATCACACAGAGCTATATTTTCTTCCCAGAAGCACCTATAGGACTTGAAGTGTGTTAGTCCCATCACACAGAGCTATATTTTCTTCCCAGAAGCACCTATAGGACTTGAAGTGTGTTAGTCCCATCACACAGAGCTATATTTTCTTCCCAGAAGCACCTATAGGACTTGAAGTGTGTTAGTCCCATCACACAGAGCTATATTTTCTTCCCAGAAGCACCTATAGGACTTGTAGTGTGTTAGTCCCATCACACAGAGCTCCTATATTGTGTTCCCAGAAGCACCTATAGGACTTGTAGTGTGTTAGTCCCATCACACAGAGCTCCTATATTTTGTTCCCAGAAGCACCTATAGGACTTGAAGTGTGTTAGTCCCATCACACAGAGCTATATTTTCTTCCCAGAAGCACCTATAGGACTTGTAGTGTGTTAGTCCCATCACACAGAGCTCCTATATTTTGTTCCCAGAAGCACCTATAGGACTTGAAGTGTGTTAGTCCCATCACACAGAGCTATATTTTCTTCTCAGAAGCACCTATAGGACTTGTAGTGTGTTAGTCCCATCACACAGAGCTCCTATATTTTGTTCCCAGAAGCACCTATAGGACTTGAAGTGTGTTAGTCCCATCACACAGAGCTATATTATCTTCAAAGAAGCACCTATAGGACTTGAAGTGTGTTAGTCCCATCACACAGAGCTATATTTTCTTCCCAGAAGCACCTATAGGACTTGTAGTGTGTTAGTCCCATCACACAGAGCTCCTATATTTTGTTCCCAGAAGCACCTATAGGACTTGTAGTGTGTTAGTCCCATCACACAGAGCTCCTATATTTTGTTCCCAGAAGCACCTATAGGACTTGAAGTGTGTTAGTCCCATCACACAGAGCTATATTTTCTTCCCAGAAGCACCTATAGGACTTGAAGTGTGTTAGTCCCATCACACAGAGCTATTTTTTCTTCCCAGAAGCACCTATAGGACTTGAAGTGTGTTAGTCCCATCACACAGAGCTATATTTTCTTCCCAGAAGCACCTATAGGACTTGTAGTGTGTTAGTCCCATCACACAGAGCTCCTATATTTTGTTCCCAGAAGCACCTATAGGACTTGAAGTGTGTTAGTCCCATCACACAGAGCTATATTTTCTTCCCAGAAGCACCTATAGGACTTGTAGTGTGTTAGTCCCATCACACAGAGCTCCTATATTTTCTTCCCAGAAGCACCTATAGGACTTGTAGTGTGTTAGTCCCTTCACACAGAGCTATATTTTCTTCCCAGAAGCACCTATAGGACTTGTAGTGTGTTAGTCCCATCACACAGAGCTCCTACATTTTGTTCCCAGAAGCACCTATAGGACTTGAAGTGTGTTAGTCCCATCACACAGAGCTATATTTTCTTCCCAGAAGCACCTATAGGACTTGAAGTGTGTTAGTCCCATCACACAGAGCTATATTTTCTTCCCAGAAGCACCTATAGGACTTTTAGTGTGTTAGTCCCATCACACAGAGCTCCTATATTTTGTTCCCAGAAGCACCTATAGGACTTGAAGTGTGTTAGTCCCATCACACAGAGCTATATTTTCTTCCCAGAAGCACCTATAGGACTTGTAATGGGTTAGTCCCATCACACAGAGCTCCTATATTTTGTTCCCAGAAGCACCTATAGGACTTGTAGTGTGTTAGTCCCATCACACAGAGCTATATTTTCTTCCCAGAAGCACCAATAGGACTTGTAGTGTGTTAGTCCCATCACACAGAGCTCCTATATTTTGTTCCCAGAAGCACCCATAGGACTTGTAGTGTGTTAGTCCCATCACACAGAGCTCCTATATTTTGTTCCCAGAAGCACCTATAGGACTTGAAGTGTGTTAGTCCCATCACACAGAGCTCCTATATTTTCTTCCCAGAAGCACCTATATGACTTGTAGTGTGTTAGTCCCATCACACAGAGCTCCTATATTTTGTTCCCAGAAGCACCTATAGGACTTGAAGTGTGTTAGTCCCATCACACAGAGCTATATTTTCTTCCCAGAAGCACCTATAGGACTTGAAGTGTGTTAGTCCCATCACACAGAGCTATATTTTCTTCCCAGAAGCACCTATAGGACTTGAAGTGTGTTAGTCCCATCACACAGAGCTATATTTTCTTCCCAGAAGCACCTATAGGAGTTGAAGTGTGTTAGTCCCATCACACAGAGCTATATTTTCTTCCCAGAAGCACCTATAGGACTTGTAGTGTGTTAGTCCCATCACACAGAGCTCCTATATTTTGTTCCCAGAAGCACCTATAGGACTTGAAGTGTGTTAGTCCCATCACACAGAGCTATATTTTCTTCCCAGAAGCACCTATAGGACTTGAAGTGTGTTAGTCCCATCACACAGAGCTATATTTTCTTCCCAGAAGCACCTATAGGACTTGTAGTATGTTATTCCCATCACACAGAGCTATATTTTCTTCCCAGAAGCACCTATAGGACTTGTAGTGTGTTAGTCCCATCACACAGAGCTCCTATATTTTGTTCCCAGAAGCACCTATAGGACTTGAAGTGTGTTAGTCCCATCACACAGAGCTATATTTTCTTCCCAGAAGCACCTATAGGACTTGAAGTGTGTTAGTCCCATCACACAGAGCTATATTTTCTTCCCAGAAGCACCTATAGGACTTGAAGTGTGTTAGTCCCATCACACAGAGCTATATTTTCTTCCCAGAAGCACCTATAGGACTTGAAGTGTGTTAGTCCCATCACGCAGAGCTATATTTTCTTCCCAGAAGCACCTATAGGACTTGTAGTGTGTTAGTCCCATCACACAGAGCTCCTATATTTTGTTCCCAGAAGCACCTATAGGACTTGTAGTGTGTTAGTCCCATCACACAGAGCTCCTATATTTTCTTCTCAGCAGCACCCACAGGACTACTAGTGTGTTAGTGGCATCACACAGAGCTCCTATATTTTCTTTGCAGAAGCACCCATAGGACTTCTAGTGTGTTAGTGGCATCACACAGAGCTCCTATATTTTCTTTGCAGAAGCACCCATAGGACTTCTAGTGTGTTAGTGGCATCACACAGAGCTCCTATATTTTCTTTGCAGAAGCACCCATAGGACTTCTAGTGTGTTAGTGGCATCACACAGAGCTCCTATATTTTCTTCTCAGCAGCACCCATAGGACTTCTAGTGTGTTAGTGGCATCACACAGAGCTCCTATATTTTCTTTGCAGAAGCACCCATAGGACTTCTAGTGTGTTAGTGGCATCACACAGAGCTCCTATACTTTCTTTGCAGAAGCACCCATAGGACTTCTAGTGTGTTAGTGGCATCACACAGAGCTCCTATATTTTCTTCTCAGCAGCACCCATAGGACTTCTAGTGTGTTAGTGGCATCACACGGAGCTCCTATATTTTCTTTGCAGAAGCACCCATAGGACTTCTAGTGTGTTAGTGGCATCACACAGATCTCCTATATTTTCTTTGCAGAAGCACCCATAGGACTTCTAGTGTGTTAGTGGCATCACACAGAGCTCCTATATTTTCTTTGCAGAAGCACCCATAGGACTTCTAGTGTGTTAGTGGCATCACACAGAGCTCCTATATTTTCTTTGCAGAAGCACCCATAGGACTTCTAGTGTGTTAGTGGCATCACACAGAGCTCCTATATTTTCTTCTCAGCAGCACCCACAGGACTTCTAGTGTGTTAGTGGCATCACACAGAGCTCCTATATTTTCTTTGCAGAAGCACCCATAGGACTTGTAGTGTGTTAGTGGCATCACACAGAGCTCCTATATTTTCTTCTCAGCAGCACCCACAGGACTTCTAGTGTGTTAGTGGCATCACACAGAGCTCCTATATTTTCTTTGCAGAAGCACCTATAGGACTTCTAGTGTGTTAGTGGCATCACACAGAGCTCCTATATTTTCTTCTCAGCAGCACCCACAGGACTACCGACTACAATGGCTGGAAGACCGCCAAGGGGAGGCAGAGCGTGCAGAGCCAAGAACACAGGGCAGGCAGGCTCTGTTTCTAGTGGACGTGGCCGTGGTCGTGCATCGTCATCAGCACGTGGCCATGGGACACGCGCGTCTTTGTTTTCGGCAGCTGGACATGTGGAGCCGCATCATGCTGAAGGCTTGGTAGAATGGATGACCAAGCCCTCCTCATCCTCCTCATCCTCTCTCACCCAGGCTCAGGGTACTGGCAGAGCAGCTGCCAACGCGTACTCAATGGCATCATCAGCCACCCCTTCCCTAGACCCACCATGTCCTCCTGAGGAGTCCCCCGAACTCTTTGAGCACAGTGTTGGGTACATGCTCCAGGAGGATGCCCAACGATTCGAAGGCTCGGATGATGATACCCAGCTTGAGGAAGTCAGTAGTGTGCGCGCAGAGAGAGGGGATGCTGAAGGACAGCAATCTGGCAGTACTGTTCCACCAGCTGCAGCTTACTGCCAGGTTTGCTCTAGTGGTGAAGAGGGAGGGGATGATGAGGTCACTGACTCCACGTGGGTGCCTGAAGGGAGAGAGGATGAGGAGGAGGACGAGGAGGAGGAGGATGCGGCGTCACATGTCCAACGAGGCAGGATCCCCCCTGGAGGCCAGCTAGAGGCCAGCACAGCAACTGTACAACACCGCAGAGCTCTGCCTGTGCAGGGCGCTGCCTCTGCACGTTATCAGAAAAGTTCTTTGGTGTGGGCCTTTTTTGAGACGAGTGCATCAGATCGCACCACTGCTATTTGCAATATTTATCTCAAGCGTATCTCGCGTGGCCAAAACATCAGCCGCTTGGGCACCACAAGCATGAGCAGACATATGTCGACCTGCCATGCAGCTCGTTGGCAGGCACACATAAAAGACCCACACCAAAGAACTAAGCGGACCTCTCCTTGCTCCTCATCAGCTGGGATCGGCATCCCCACTACACCTTCAGTCCTCTCTGAAAGCTGCTGTGAGAGGACGCGTTCCCAGAAACTGGGAGGTTACAAACTCCTGGTCCTGGGCGACGAGTTGCTGAGGCTTCGGTCAGTAGCAGAAGGAGCGGTGGGGAAGGTGGACGTCTGACCGATGCGTTCAGACAATTTTTTAGTCCGCAGCCCCAAGGTATGATCGGTTCCAGCAACCATCGCCAGCGTCTGATATACATGGTGCAGGAATACCTTGGGGCAAGGTCAGACTTGGACACCTTTCCCACCGAAAATCCTCTGGCTTACTGGGTCCTGAGGATGGATCACTGGCCAGAGCTTGCACTGTATGCAATTGAGCTACTGGCCTGTCCTGCCTCCAGCGTTCTTTCCGAACGCACATTCAGTGCTGCTGGAGGATTTGTCACCGATCATAGGGTGCGCCTGTCCACCGACTCGGTTGATCGACTGACCTTCATCAAAATGAATCAGTCTTGGATCACCACCAGCTACCAGGCACCTGAAGCGGATATAACGGAATAATTTATAATGTCACATCCCTTCAAGACTGCCGATGCTGCTATGCTGATGCTGAGTGACTGTCCTCTTATGTTCACTGACTATCCTCTTCCTCCTCCTCAATGATCCATGCCACCACACCAGTGCCTAAGGCACAATTTTTCAGCCCCTGTATAACAGGGGCGTGTACTTACAATTTTTTAAAAAAATGCTTTGCAACACGTGTGACTGCTGTGCTCCAAGTACAGTATCTGTGAGGGGTTGCAGTGTTGTGGCACCAGCACCAGTGCCTAAGGCACAATTTTTCAGCCCCTGTTTAACAGGGGCGTGTACTTACAATTTTTTAAAAAAATGCTTCGCAACACGTGTGACTGCTGTGCTCCAAGTACAGTATCTGTGAGGGGTTACAGTGTTGTGGCACCAGCACCAGTGCCTAAGGCACAATTTTTCAGCCCCTGTTTAACAGGGGCGTGTAATTACAAATCTTGATCTAATAGTTCACAGCAGGGCCCATTCCTGCGCCCACCAAGAGTAACTATGAGGGCCTACAGTCTTGTGGCAACACCGTCCACCACCACCGCCAAAGGCCCAATTTTTCTGCCCTGTTCATCAGGTGCTTGCAATTACAAATCTTGATCTAATAACTCACAGCAGGGCCCATTCCTGCGCCCACCAAGAGTAACTGTGAGAGCTTACAGTCTTGTGGCAACACCGTCCACCACCACCACCACCACCACCGCCAAAGGCCCAATTTTTCTGCCCGGTTCAACAGGTGCATGCAAGTACAAATCTTGATCTATTAACTCACAGCAGGGCCCATTCCTGTGCCCACCAGTCTTGTGGCTACACCAACATCTAATAGGGCAAATTTCTGCAGAGTATATACGCCAGGCCCCTACTTTCAAACATCCAACTTACAAACGACTCCTACTTGCAAATGGAAAGAAAACAGGAAGTGAGAGGAATCTACCCCTAGGAAGGGAAATTCTATCCTGTTAGATTTAATTTGGGAAAAAGGTATCTCCTCTCTACTGATACTTTATCACCAATCCTTGTTTCAATTAAAACCCCACTTTTCCAAAAACATTTGTCATTGGGACAGAAAGTGAGGTGACATGTTCTGAACAGATGTGCAAAGACAGCAAATGTTACAGGGGTGATAACCCCTCCCTATGTTCTCCAAAAAGCTTAAAAATAGATTTTTTTGGGATGGAGCTACACTTCATAATGTACCTGTTCAGATTCTACTTAAGAACAAACCTACAGTCCGTGTCTTGTTTGCACCGCCTATATACTGCTGTTCAGAGTATATAGGGTTTTATTTTGGGTGTGGGGTCCCCCTTAATATCCATACAAGACCCAAAGGGGCTGGGGTGGGGGGGGGGGGTGATGGGGTAGCCATGCCATTTTTCTCAAGGATTTTCAGCCATATGGCGGCCAGGACAAGACATGACATTAAAGCCGCAAGTGGTTTTAAATGGCTTCTTTTTTTCCTTTACAAATGTCATTTTGTGCAAGGACAGTTCTAAACACGGGAAACACATGCCACTTTACAGGCATACTTTAGACACCCCCCAGGTACCATATTTAAAGGAAAATTTCACTTTTTTTTTTTCACTTTATGCATCATTAAAATGACTGCTCCCGAAAAAACGTTAGTTTTTAAAAGTTCTTTTTGCATTGATATATGTCCCCTGGGGCAGGACCCGGGTCCCCAAACCTGTTTTATGACATTAACATGCATATTGGCCGTTGTAATTAGCACTTTTGATTTCGAACGTTCGCGTCCATTATAACGTATAGGGTTCGAAAATTCGCGCAAACTTTCGGTCCGTTCGAAGGTTCTGGTTCGAACCGAACCCGGGGGTGTTCGGCTCATCCCTAATTGTGACTCTATTGTGAGTGTAGAGTGTTAGTGTAGTGTGAATATAGTGCAGCATCAGTGTAGTCCGTCAGTGCAATGTTACTGCAGTATACTGAAGTGTGTCAGTGTAGTGTGTCAGAGCAATTTTACTGCAGTATATTAAAGTGTGTCAGTGTAGTGCAGGGGTAGGCAACCCCTAGGACTGGTGTCGCAAGTGGTGCGCAAAGCCTCTTTTTCACACCCGGGAAGAGATTGGATTCAGTTTTGCATGGGGGGCGGTCCCTGTTTCCAGGAGGAGGAGGACTGTGATTGGCCACTGCCAAAGCCAGTCACAGTCCTGCTAGCCCCACCCACCATCTGGAGAAAGATAACTCGCTTGGTGCCACTACCAATCTCAGAAAGAAGGGATTTCACTGTGATTGAGAAAACCAAAATCAGGTGAAAGTTTGTGGAATTACTGTTGAGCTTCTGGGAACGTTGTTGGCCAAAAAAAAAAAAATGGCGTGGGGTCCCCCTCAAAATCCACATCAGACCCTTATCCGAGCACGCAACCTGACAGGCCGCAGGAAAAGAGGGGGGACGAGAGCGCCCCCCCTCCCTACTGAACCGTACCAGGCCACATGCCCTCAACATTGGGAGGGTGCTTTGGGGGTCTGAGACCCCCAAAGCACCTTGTCCCCATGTTGATGAGGACAAGGGCCTTGTCCCCACAACCCTGGCCATTGGTTGTGGGGGGTCTGCGGGCGGGGGGCTTATCGGAATCTGGAAGCCCCCTTTAACAAGGGGACCCCCAGATCCCGCCCCCCTGTGTGAAATGGTAAGGGGGTACAAAAGTACCCTTACCTTTTTACCAAAAAAGTGACAAAAATTGTAAAAATTACAGGAGACGGTCTTTGACAATTCCTTTATTAAAATCTTCTTTCATCTTCTTTCTTCTGGTCTTCTTCCTTCTTCCTTTCTTCATCCTTCGGTTTATTCATCTTCTCCTTCCGGCATCTTCTTCCATCTTCTTCTTCCTCCGATCCGCTTCTTCTTGCTCTGGTCTTCTCGTCCTTCTCCTCCGGCATCTTCTTCCATGGCGTCGGCGTCTGTTCTTCTGTTGGGCCGCTCCTCGCAATGGGAGGCTCCCGCTGTGTGAGGCTTCGCTGCGTCTGACAGGTCTTTTATAACGGAGGGCACCTGGTGACCCCGCCCCCCTCTGACGTCATGGGGAAAGCCGTAGGGAAGTCCCCATGACGTCCCCGTGCATCAGAGGGGGGCGGGGTCACCAGGTGCCCTCCGTTATAAAAGAGGACGCAGCGAAGCCTCACACAGCGGGAGCCTCCCATTGCGAGGAGCGGCCCGACAGAAGAACAGACGCCGACGCCATGGAAGAAGATCCGGACGAGAAGGACGAGAAGACCAGAGCAAGAAGAAGCGGATCGTTGGAAGAAGAAGATGAAGAAACCGAAGCATGAAGAAAGGAAGAAGGAAGACCAGAAGAAAGAAGATTTTAATAAAGGAATTGTCAAAGACCGTCTCCTGTCATTTTTAAAATTTTTGTCACTTTTTTGGTGAAATGGTAGGACCAGTTCACACAGGGGGGGGGGCGGGATCTGGGGGTCCGCTTGTTAAAGGGGGCTTCCAGATTCCGATAAGCCCCCCACCCGCAGACCCCCACAACCAATGGCCAGGGTTGTGGGGATGAGGCCCTTGTCCTCATCAACATGGGGACAAGGTGCTTTGGGGGGGACCCCAAAGCACCCTCCCAATGTTGAGGGCATGTGGCCTGGTATGGTTCAGGAGGGAGGGGGTGCCGCTCTCATCCCCCCCTCTTTTCCTGCGGCCTGCCAGGTTGCATGCTCGGATAAAGGGTCTGGTAAGGATTTTGAGGGGGACCCCACGCCATTTTTTTTTTTGGCCGGGGTTCCCCTTAAAATCCATCCCAGACCTGAAGGGTCTGGTATGGATATTTAGGGGGGACCCAACGTCATTTTTAAAAAAAAAAATTGAAGTGGGGTTCCCCTTAATATCCATAGCAGACCTGAAGGGCCTGGTTATTGAATTTGGGGAGACCCCCACGCTTTTTTTTTTTTTATCAATGACTTTCAATGAATGACTGTTCTCTGTGTTTTTAAATAGCTTTTTTTCCTGCAAAAATTACACTTTGTCATTCGAATCATTCGTTATATCCGCTATAATAATTTCTTTCGTATTAGTTGAAATTCGATATTTGGTAGTTGGATTCAAATTATTCTATGTGTTACGGGAACGATTCGTAACAATTCTAATTTTTTTAACGATTCGTACGAAATTCGTATCTCGTACGAATTCGAACGGAATTCGTACACGAATTACGTTTTTTTTTTAACGAAACGGAACGAAACAAAACTAATTTTTTTAGGTTCCCATGTCTACTGCATATCACGCATATCATAGATGAGAAGAGGTTACAGCAGTGGAGCAGATGAGTAGGAGGGTACATCGGTGAGGCAGATAAGCAGGAGGGGTTTAGCAGGTGGAACAGAAGAGCAGGAGGGTACGATTGTGGGGCAGATGTGCAGGGATTAATTAATGAACTTCCACCCCACCCTTATAACAGTATAAATTTGAGCACCCTTAAGGGGTCAGCACATTGCTGGGGGAGCACATTGCAGGGGCTTCTATCCTTAAGGCTTCTTTCTCTAAGTGATTCTTTCTACAAGTGATATGCACTTCAATCTCTGCACTTCAGCGATTGCACAAAGCAAACATACATAGCAAACTGCACTGGAAAGCACCTAACAGACTGCAGGTGACCCTGTCTCTCTATTAAGCTCTCCTTCCACTCTGTGACATGCACTCTCTACCACTCCTTCTGACACTTGTGTCCTCTCTCCTCAAACTCTCTTACCGTCACCCCTCTTCTCTACCCCCTGCTTATACATATCACCCTGCCTTCTGTCCTCTCCCTATTACTGCTCCTACTAACTCTCGCTCATTCTATATCCATATACTGATAAAATCTCCAGTACTCGGAGCCCCTTCATATAAAATCACATTCCCACATTACCTCCCTCACCCTCCTGCTTCTCCTAACCTCTGGTGACATATCCCCAAACCCTGGGCCTCCATCATCTGTCTTTTCCCAACGTTCCCATCCCCCTAGACCCTCTGGCAGCAGCAACAGAACTTAGTCTATTCCTCTAAACCAGCCCGCCCCCCTTCTCCTGTGCCCCTTGGAACGCACGCTCTGTCTGTAGCAAACTCACCACCCTGCACAACCTCTTTATCACAAATGCCTTTAAACTACTTGCCATTACTGAAACCTGGCTTCACGCATCAGATACTACTTCTCATGGTTCCCTCTCCCATGGTGGCCTTCTCTGTACTCACTCTCCCAGACCAAGTGGACGGAAGGGAGGTGGAGTGGGAATCCTTCTAGCCCCATGCAGCACCCATCAGGTACTTCATCCACCTCCCTCACTGGGCACATTGCATTCGTCTATTATCTCCCATTTCTCTAAGAATTGCTGTCATCTACCGGCCCCCTGGACCAGTATCAGCCTTCCTTGATGACTTCTCTGCCTGGCTACCCACATTTCTCTCTTCTGAAATTCCCACAATTATTCTTAATGACTTCAACATCCCTGTTAACATTAACACTACTATTACTTCTAAACTTCTCAGTCTAACCTCATCTATTGACCTGAAGCAATGGATACAGGCTCCTACTCCAACGGCAACACCCTTGACCTTGTCTTCTCCTATCTGTGCACTCCGTGCAACCTTTCCAACAATCCTCTCCCACTCTCTGATCACCACCTTATTAGTTTTGCTCTCTCCCTGTCTTCCACCTCCTCTCCCTCCAACCGCCTAACAGTTACATGTAGAAACCTTCGCCACCTCAACCCTTCTCTTCTCTACTCTGCTACTGATCACCTCTATGACAAAATCTCACCCCTGTCCTGCCCCAACCTAGCCACTTTCATTTACAACAGCTCACTGTCTTCCTGCCTAGACAAGCTTGCCCCCTCACTACACGCAGAATTAGGCCCCGACTGCTACAACCCTGGCAAACAGACGACACCAGAAGTCCAAGAAAACGTAGCCACACTCTTGAGCATCTGTAGCATAAGACTAAGTTCCAGGAAGACTTCACACAATATAAATCTGCCCACCTAAAATACTATTCCTGCCTCCACACTGCCAAACAGACCTAATTTATCACACTCATTAACACCTTCTCATCCAGTCCACATCAACTCTTCTCTACTTTAAAGAAAATCTGGTCACCAGTCTGGTCATTTTGTCTGGCAGGGTTGTGTAAATCTCAAGATTATACACCAATAGCCAGGGCGCTGGATCAATAAAAATGTCAAAGTTTATTAAAACATCACTGGAAGACTTACATGACAGTCTCTGGGAAACACATCAGATGTGAAATAGTGAAGCTGTAAACAGCAGACCAGGGACTGCCCAGGAGATCGCCAATCACTTCACTCAGGGGGATCAATGCTGCAAACTAGGAGGGCTAAGTAGCACTGGAGTTAGACTCACAGGGACTCAGAACAGCAAGGTGAGTGGAGGATCCACTCAAAAGCAGTGTGGGATGTGGGACCTCTGGGCCAGGAAATGGAATGCCAGACCTGCAGGCGTACAGACCACTGTCAGCATGTAAGGCTTCCCTCTGGACTGTTGGAAGAGACCAAAGTCAGTGGATTGAGTGGGCTGACAAACATGTTTAAGGGACCTGACCCTTTGTCAATGTCATGCCACTTAAGGTAAAAACAAGGCTATTTAAACCAACACACAAGGGAAAAGATCATTGACAGCTGCAAAACCCATCAAACTTTTATTTAAAAAGGCTGAGAAGGGAAAATTACAGGGGTCTGTTTTTAGCAATATTAAGGCTCAAATACCAAAGCATTAAAACCACAAAATTATTGTATATAGGAATAATTTAAAATAATGATGAGAAATAAAGTAAAAATAAATGAAAAATAAATAATGAAATAATAAAATGATCGAATTGAATTTTGACTTCTGACAGCTAGCCCAGGTGCAATCACACCATAAATAACAACACTACATTTTATATTGACCTAATGTTCACTTGAAGATCGGCTTTCTTAATTGTCTATCACATTTTGGGAGGAATACATTCCTTCATCCCTAGCTGTCAAAAAAAAAAAAAAAAGGAAGAAGAATCACACATCGTAACAAACACAGTGCTATTATGTAAATTAGCTGGACGTTGGAGACAATCTTCTGAGTGTCAAGAAATTGATGATAAACTTTGCTAAAAATAAAAACATGACTGTTGGAGATACCCTGTATAGACAAATGGATAATACTCAACACCTAAATAATGTAAATTATCTGTATTTTATTGCATTTTGTGATCAACAAAAAAATCCTAAAAAAAAAAGGAGGGTGGGGGGGGGGCTTTTTTCTTCCTTTTATTTCATATGTAAGTTATAACATTGTGACACTAATTATATCCACAAATGGAGATAGATTAACTAAAGGGCCATACTGAAAAAAAGGACTTCAGAAGATGGTGTGAATTTCAAGTTGTTAGTTAAGTCCTCTGGGTGCAAGGGTATTGAGCGTAAAAATTCAGGTTTCATGCAGACAACGTCTCCGGAACCTCTCCGCTAGTGTTGGGCAAACGGTTCAGGCTGAGCATAATTTCGGGGCCAAGCATAAGTTCGGCCTGAACATTGGCTGTTTGCTCATTCAGCTAACACCCGAATTGGCAGGGCGTTCAATCGCTTCTTCAGCCTGCTGAATGCCCCACAATGCACTGCAGGCCGCACAGTGCAATGAAGGATTTGCCCAATCAGGGCACAGAACATTGTCAAAGCCATGACTGGAGAAAGTCATGATGACTTAGGCCAATCATGGCTCATTGCTCATAGACCCACCCCACACTATAAAAGGTTCCTTCACAGAGGAACCACTTGCAGTGTGATATTGGAGTGGAGATAGATAGAACAGGGCTCTGTTAGTTAGTGTGCTATTGTGAGTGTAGAGTGTTAGTGTAGTGTGAATATAGTGCAGCATCAGTGTAGTCCGTCAGTGCAGTTTTACTGCAGTATACTGAAGTGTGTCAGTGTAGTGTGTCAGAGCAATTTTACTGCAGTATATTAAAGTGTGTCCGTGTAGTGCAGGGGTAGGCAACCCCCAGGACTGGTGTCGCAAGTGGTGCGCAAAGCCTCTTTTTCCAGCACCCAACACCCGGGAAGAGATTGGATTCAGTTCTGCATGGGGGGCGGTCCCTGTTTCCAGGAGGAGTTGGACTGTGATTGGCCACTGCCAAAGCCAGTCACAGTCCTGCTAGCCCCACCCACCATCTGGAGAAAGATAACTCGCTTGGTGCCACTACCAATCTCAGAAAGAAGGGATTTCACTGTGATTGAGAAAACCAAAATCAGGTGAAAGTTTGGGGAATTACTGTTGAGCTTCTGGGAACGTTGTTGGGGAAAAAAATTATATATATGTCTATATATATATATATATGTATATATATATGTTTGTGTGTATGTGTCACTTTCTACTGACCCCTCAGCTCTGCATCATCTACTACTACCAACCTCTACATCACCTACTCCCAACCTCTGAACTCTGCGTCACTTACACCTGACCCCTGAACTTTGCATAACTTACTACTGAACCCCGAAACAAAAGTTTCCCTTTACAAGCACGTGGGCTGAATGCGAGAGGTCGATCAGCGGGGATGAGTGTGCCAGGACTGGTAGATGTGTCTCATCTCTGCTTCCTTGCACCACTCTGCATATTAGACATGTGCGATTAGTTTCGTACGAATTTGAAATTCGTACAAATTTTTCGAAATTCGTACATTCGTACGAATCCGTAGTGCAAATTTTTTCGAATACGAATTCTGTACGGAATACGGAATTCTGTTTACGAATTTCGGCTCCGAATTATTCGAATCCAACTACCAAATATTGAATTTCAACTAATACGAAAGAAATTATTATAGCGGATATAACGAATGATTCGAATGAATTAGAATGGATTCGAATGACAAAGTGTAATTTTTGCTTAGAACTGCCCCTGTACAAAGTGTCATTTTTGCAGGAAAAAAAGCTATTTAAAATCACTCGCGGCTAATGAATTGTCGGCTCCCGTAACACAGGGAACAGTCATTCATTGAAAGTCATTGATAAAAAAAAAAGTCATTGATAAAAAAAAAAAGCGTGGGGGTCACCCCCAAATTCAATTACCAGGCCCTTCAGGTCTGCTTTGGATATTAAGGGGAACCCCCACTTAAAATTAAAAAAAAAACGATGTAGGGGTCCCCCTAAATATCCATACCAGACCCTTGAGGTCTGGGATGGATTTTAAGGGGAACCCCGGCCAAAAAAAAAAAAAAATGGCATGGGGCAGGCCGCAGGAAAAGAGGGGGACGAGAGCGCCCCCCCTCCCTACTGAACCGTTCCAGGCCACATGCCCTCAGCATTGGGAGGGTGCTTTGGGGGTCTGAGACCCCCCAAAGCACCTTGTCCCCATGTTGATGAGGACAAGGGCCTCGTCCCCACAACCCTGGCCATTGGGTGTGGGGGGTCTGCGGGCGGGGGGCTTTATCGGAATCTGGAAGCCCCCTTTAACAAGGGACCCCCCAGATCCCGCCCCCCCCTGTGTGAAATGGTAAGGGGGTACAAAAGTACCCCTACCATTTCACCAAAAAAGTGACAAAAAATTGTAAAAAATGACAGGAGACGGTCTTTGACAATTCCTTTATTAAAATCTTCTTTCTTCTGGTCTTCTTCCTTCTTCCTTTCTTCATCCTTCGGTTTCTTCATCTTCTCCTTCCGGCATCTTCTTCCATCTCTTCTTCCTCCGATCCGCTTCTTCTTGCTCTGGTCTTCTCGTCCTTCTCCTCCGGCATCTTCTTTCATGGCGTCGGTGTCTGTTCTTCTGTTGGGCCGCTCCTCGCAATGGGAGGCTCCCGCTGTGTGAGCTTCGCTGCGTCTGACAGGTCTTTTATAACGGAGGGCACCTGGTGACCCCGCCCCCCCTCTCTGACGTCATGGGGAAAGCCATAGGGAAGTCCCCATGACATCCCCGAGCGTCAGAGGGGGGCAGGTTCACCAGGTGCCCTCCGTTATAAAAGAGGACGCAGCGAAGCCTCACACAGCGGGAGCCTCCCATTGCGAGGAGCGGCCCGACAGAAGAACAGACGCCGACGCCATGGAAGAAGATGCCGGACGAGAAGGACGAGAAGACCAGAGCAAGAAGAAGCGGATCGGAGGAAGAAGAAGATGGCAGAAGAAGATGGAAGAAGATGCCGGAAGGAGAAGATGAAGAAACCGAAGGATGAATAAAGGAAGAAGGAAGACCAGAAGAAAGAAGATTTTAATAAAGGAATTGTCAAAGACCGTCTCCTGTCATTTTTACCATTTTTGTCACTTTTTTGGTGAAATGGTAGGGGTACTTTTGTACCCCCTTACCAGTTCACACAGGGGGGGGCGGAATCTGGGGGTCCCCTTGTTAAAGGGGGCTTCCAGATTACGATAAGCCCCCCGCCCGCAGACCCCCACAACCAATGGCCAGGGTTGTGGGGATGAGGCCCCTTGTCCTCATCAACATGGGGACAAGGTGCATTGGGGGGGACCCCAAAGCACCCTCCCAATGTTGAGGGCATGTGGCCTGGTATGGTTCAGGAGGGTGGGGGGGCGCTCTCATCCCCCCTGTTTTCCTGCGGCCTGCCAGGTTGCGTGCTCGGATAAAGGGTATGGATTTTGAGGGGGACCCCACGCCATCTTTTTTTTTTGGCCGGGGTTCCCCTTAACCACTTCAGCCCCGGACCAATTTGCAGCTAAAGTACCAGGCCCCTTTTTGCAATTCGGCACTGCGTCGCTTTAACTAACAATTGCGCGGTCATGCGACGTGGCTCCAAAACAAAATTGGCGTCCTTTTTTTCCCACAAATAAGAGCTTTCTTTTGGTGGTATTTGATCGCCCCTGCGGTTTTTATTTTTTGCGCTATAAACAAAAATAGAGCGACAATTTTTGAAAAAAATGCAATATTTTTTACTTTTTGCTATAATAAAATATCCCCAAAAAATATATGAAAAAAAACATTTTTTTTCCTCAGTTTAGGCCCGATACGTATTCTTCTACATTATTTTGGTAAAAAAAAAATCGCAATTAGCGATTATTGATTAGTTTGCGCAAAAGTTATAGCGTTTACAAAATAGGGGATAGTTTTATAGCATTTTTATTAATATTTTTTTTTTTTTATTAGTAATGGCGGCGATCAGCGATTTTTATTGTGACTGCGACATTTTGGCAGACACATCGGACATTTTTGACACATTTTTGGGATATTTGTCATTTATACAGCAATCAGTGCTATTTAAATAGCACTGATTCCTATGTAAATGACAGTTGTAGTTAGGGGGTTAACCACTAGGGGCGGGGAGGAGTCAGTGTGACGTGTTGTGTGTGTTTTTTTTACAGTAGGGGGGCGTGGCTGTACGTGTGACGTCATTGATCGGCGTTCCCGATGACAGGGAACCGCCGATCACTGACAGTCAGTGTAGGAAGCGCGGGGAGAGGTTTGTTTACATAGACCTCTCCCCGTTCTTCCGCTCCATAACCCGATCGCGGGATACCAGCGGCGATCGGGTCCGCTGGTCCCGGGGCCGGGGTCACGGAGCTCCCGACCGGGTCGCGATTCTGCCTGCCCGAGCCATTCTGCTGACGTATATATGCAGTGGCCGGTCGGGAAGCGGTTAAAATCCATCCCAGACCTGAAGGGTCTGGTATGGATATTTAGGGGGGACCCCACGTCATTTTGAAAAAAAAATTGAAGTGGGGTTCCCCTTAATATCCATAGCATACCTGAAGGGCCTGGTTATTGAATTTGGGGGGATCCCCACGCTTTTTTTATTTTTTATCAATGACTTTTGAATGACTGTTCTCTGTGTTTTTAAATAGCTTTTTTTTCCTGCAAAAATGACACTTTGTCATTCGAATCATTCAAATTAATTTGAATCATTCGTTATATCCATTATAATAATTTCTTTCGTATTAGTTGAAATTTATTTTTTATCAATGACCCTTTCAATGAATGACTGTTCTACAAATTTTTTTTGTGTTTTTAAATAGCTTTTTTTTTCCTGCAAAAATGACACTTTGTCATTCGATAGGGATGGGCCCGGTGCTCGATGCGAACCCATGTTCGCATCGAGCACCGGGTGTTCGCTCGCTCGGCGAGCCCAGAACTATTTTGGCCGCTCGCATCACATTCGTGTGATGCGAGCGGCCCCGCAATGCATTGCGGCCGGCGCGGCCGGCGCAGTGCATTGCTGGCTGATGATTGGCCAAGCATGCACTGTGACCCCGCATGCTTGGCCAATCACAGCGCCGGAAACTCGGAGAGCCATAATTGGCTACAGGCAGGACGCCTGTAGCCAATTACAGCTCAGGGGCTTTAGTACACGCCCCCTCATTTAAAAGGCCGCCACGCCGTCGGCGCCGGTCACATGAGTTCCGGCGTAAGGAGAGAGCAGGCTGATTCTGTGTCACTCTTTGCTAGATTCATTTAGAAAGATTTGCTCTACTTTGCTAAACCATTGCTACCTGTCATTGATCGTCCATTGCTGCTGCTGGTTAGTGTGTTTTTAGCTGCTGCTGGGGGTTAGTCTGGTGCGTGTCTTACTGTTAGCACAGTATTTCAGTAGTACCAACCGCAGTGCTGTTAGTACAGCACTGCACCCCAAAAGCACCCATAGGACTTGTAGTGTGTTAGTGGCAGGCACTGGCAGCAAACAGAGCTCCTATATTTTCTTCCCAGAAGCACCCATAGGACTTGTAGTGTGTTAGTCCCATCACACAGAGCTATATTTTCTTCCCAGAAGCACCTATAGGACTTGTAGTGTGTTAGTGGCAGGCACTGGCAGCAAACAGAGCTCCTATATTTTCTTTCCAGAAGCACCCATAGGACTTGTAGTGTGTTAGTCCCATCACACAGAGCTATATTTTCTTCCAGAAGCACCTATAGGACTTGTAGTGTGTTAGTCCCATCACACAGAGCTCCTATATTTTGTTCCCAGAAGCACCTATAGGACTTGTAGTGTATTAGTCCCATCACACAGAGCTATATTTTCTTCCCAGAAGCACCGATAGGACTTGTAGTGTGTTAGTCCAGAAGCACCTATAGGACTTGTAGTGTGTTAGTCCCAACACAGAGCTCCTATATTTTGTTTGCAGAAGCACCCATAGGACTTGTAGTGTGTAAGTCCCATCACACAGAGCTATATTTTCTTCCCAGAAGCACCTATTGGTCTTGTAGTGTGTTAGTCCCATCACACAGAGCTCCTATATTTTTGTTCCCAGAAGCACCTATAGGACTTGTAGTGTGTTAGTCCCATCACACAGAGCTATATTTTCTTCTCAGAAGCACCTATAGGACTTGTAGTGTGTTAGTCCCATCACACAGAGCTCCTATATTTTGTTCCCAGAAGCACCTATAGGAATTGTAGTGTGTTAGTCCCATCACACAGAGCTATATTTTCTTCCCAGAAGCACCTATAGGACTTGTAGTGTGTTAGTCCCATCACACAGAGCTCCTATATTTTCTTCCCAGAAGCACCTATAGGACTTGTAGTGTGTTAGTCCCATCACACAGAGCTCCTATATTTTCTTCCCAGAAGCACCTATAGGACTTGTAGTGTGTTAGTCCCATCACACAGAGCTCCTATATTTTGTTCCCAGAAGCACCTATAGGACTTGTAGTGTGTTAGTCCCATCACACAGAGCTATATTTTCTTCCCAGAAGCACCTATAGGACTTGTAGTGTGTTAGTCCCATCACACAGAGCTCCTATATTTTGTTCCCAGAAGCACCTATAGGACTTGTAGTGTGTTAGTCCCATCACACAGAGCTATATTTTCTTCCCAGAAGCACCTATAGGACTTGTAGTGTGTTAGTCCCATCACACAGAGCTCCTATATTTTGTTCCCAGAAGCACCTATAGGACTTGTAGTGTGTTAGTCCCATCACACAGAGCTCCTATATTTTGTTCCCAGAAGCACCTATAGGACTTGTAGTGTGTTAGTCCCATCACACAGAGCTCCTATATTTTGTTCCCAGAAGCACCTATAGGACTTGTAGTGTATTAGTCCCATCACACAGAGCTATATTTTCTTCCCAGAAGCACCGATAGGACTTGTAGTGTGTTAGTCCCATCACACAGAGCTATATTTTCTTCCCAGAAGCACCTATAGGACTTGTAGTGTGTTAGTCCCATCACACAGAGCTCCTATATTTTGTTCCCAGAAGCAACTATAGGACTTGTAGTGTGTTAGTCCCATCACACAGAGCTCCTATATTTTCTTCCCAGAAGCACCTATAGGACTTGTAGTGTGTTAGTCCCATCACACAGAGCTCCTATATTTTGTTCCCAGAAGCACCTATAGGACTTGTAGTGTGTTAGTCCCATCACACAGAGCTCCTATATTTTCTTCCCAGAAGCACCTATAGGACTTGTAGTGTGTTAGTCCCATCACACAGAGCTCCTATATTTTGTTCCCAGAAGCACCTATAGGACTTGTAGTGTGTTAGTCCCATCACACAGAGCTATATTTTCTTCCCAGAAGCACCTATAGGACTTGTAGTGTGTTAGTCCCATCACACAGAGCTCCTATATTTTCTTCCCAGAAGCACCTATAGGACTTGTAGTGTGTTAGTCCCATCACACAGAGCTATATTTTCTTCCCAGAAGCACCTATAGGACTTGTAGTGTGTTAGTCCCATCACACAGAGCTCCTATATTTTGTTCCCAGAAGCACCTACAGGACTTGTAGTGTGTTAGTCCCATCACACAGAGCTCCTATATTTTGTTCCCAGAAGCACCTATAGGACTTGTAGTGTGTTAGTCCCATCACACAGAGCTCCTATATTTTGTTCCCAGCAGCACCTATAGGACTTGTAGTGTGTTAGTCCCATCACACAGAGCTCCTATATTTTCTTCCCAGAAGCACCTATAGGACTTGTAGTGTGTTAGTCCCATCACACAGAGCTCCTATATTTTCTTCCCAGAAGCACCTATAGGACTTGTAGTGTGTTAGTCCCATCACACAGAGCTCCTATATTTTCTTCCCAGCAGCACCTAGAGGACTTGTAGTGTGTTAGTCCCATCACACAGAGCTCCTATATTTTCTTCCCAGAAGCACCTACAGGACTTGTAGTGTGTTAGTGGCATTACACAGAGCTCCTATATTTTCTTCCCAGAAGCACCTATAGGACTTGTAGTGTGTTAGTCCCATCACACAGAGCTCCTATATTTTGTTCCCAGAAGCACCTATAGGACTTGTAGTGTGTTAGTCCCATCACACAGAGCTCCTATATTTTCTTCCCAGCAGCACCTACAGGACTTGTAGTGTGTTAGTCCCATCACACAGAGCTCCTATATTTTCTTCCCAGAAGCACCTATAGGACTTGTAGTGTGTTAGTCCCATCACACAGAGCTCCTATATTTTGTTCCCAGAAGCACCTATAGGACTTGTAGTGTGTTAGTCCCATCACACAGAGCTCCTATATTTTCTTCCCAGCAGCACCTACAGGACTTGTAGTGTGTTAGTCCCATCACACAGAGCTCCTATATTTTGTTCCCAGAAGCACCTACAGGACTTGTAGTGTGTTAGTGCCATCACACAGAGCTCCTATATTTTCTTCCCAGAAGCACCTATAGGACTTGTAGTGTGTTAGTCCCATCACACAGAGCTCCTATATTTTCTTCCCAGAAGCACCTATAGGACTTGTAGTGTGTTAGTCCCATCACACAGAGCTCCTATATTTTCTTCCCAGAAGCACCTATAGGACTTGTAGTGTGTTAGTCCCATCACACAGAGCTCCTATATTTTCTTCCCAGAAGCACCTATAGGACTTGTAGTGTGTTAGTCCCATCACACAGAGCTCCTATATTTTTTTCCCAGAAGCACCTATAGGACTTGTAGTGTGTTTAGTCCCATCACACAGAGCTCCTATATTTTCTTCCCAGAAGCACCTATAGGACTTCTAGTGTGTTAGTCCCATCACACAGAGCTCCTATATTTTCTTTCCCAGAAGCACCTATAGGACTTGTAGTGTGTTAGTCCCATCACACAGAGCTCCTATATTTTCTTCCAGAAGCACCCTATAGGACTTGTAGTGTGTTAGTCCCATCACACAGAGCTCCTATATTTTCTTTCCCAGAAGCACCCATAGGACTTGTAGTGTGTTAGTCCCATCACACAGAGCTCCTATATTTTCTTCCCAGAAGCACCTATAGGACTTGTAGTGTGTTAGTCCCATCACACAGAGCTCCTATATTTTCTTCTCAGAAGCACCCACAGGACTTGTAGTGTGTTAGTCCCATCACACAGAGCTCCTATATTTTCTTCGCAGAAGCACCCATAGGACTTGTAGTGTGTTAGTCCCATCACACAGAGCTCCTATATTTTCTTCTCAGAAGCACCCACAGGACTTGTAGTGTGTTAGTCCCATCACACAGAGCTCCTATATTTTTTTCTTTGCAGAAGCATCCCATAGGACTTCTAGTGTGTTAGTGCATCACACAGAGCTCCTATATTTTCTTCTCAGAAGCAGCACCCACAGGACTTCTAGTGTGTTAGTGGCATCACACAGAGCTCCTATATTTTCTTCCCAGAAGCACCCATAGGACTTCTAGTGTGTTAGTGGCATCACACAGAGCTCCTATATTTTCTTTGCAGAAGCAGCCATAGGACTTCTAGTGTGTTAGTGGCATCACACAGAGCTCCTATATTTTCTTCTCAGCAGCACCCACAGGACTTCTAGTGTGTTAGTGGCATCACACAGAGCTCCTATATTTTCTTTCCCAGAAGCACCCATAGGACTTCTAGTGTGTTAGTGGCATCACACAGAGCTCCTATATTTTCTTTGCAGAAGCACCCATAGGACTTCTAGTGTGTTAGTGGCATCACACAGAGCTCCTATATTTTCTTCTCAGCAGCACCCACAGGACTTCTAGTGTGTTAGTGGCATCACACAGAGCTCCTATATTTTCTTTGCAGAAGCACCCATAGGACTTCTAGTGTGTTAGTGGCATCACACAGAGCTCCTATATTTTTCTTCTCAGCAGCACCCACAGGACTTCTAGTGTGTTAGTGGCATCACACAGAGCTCCTATATTTTCTTTGCAGAAGCACCTATAGGACTTCTAGTGTGTTAGTGGCATCACACAGAGCTCCTATATTTTCTTCTCAGCAGCACCCACAGGACTACCGACTATAATGGCTGGAAGACCGCCAAGGGGAGGCAGAGCGTGCAGAGCCAAGAACACAGGGCAGGCAGGCTCTGTTTCTAGTGGACGTTGCCGTGGCCGTGGACGTGGTCGTGCATTGTCATCAGCACGTGGCCATGGGACACGCGCGTCTTTGTTTTCGGCAGCTGGACATGTGGAGCCGCATCATGCTGAAGGCTTGGTAGAATGGATGACCAAGCCCTCCTCATCCTCCTCATCCTCTCTCACCCAGGCTCAGGGTACTGGCAGAGCAGCTGCCAACGCGTACTCAATGGCATCATCAGCCACCCCTTCCCTAGACCCACCATGTCCTCCTGAGGAGTCCCCCGAACTCTTTGAGCACAGTGTTGGGTACATGCTCCAGGAGGATGCCCAACGATTCGAAGGCTCGGATGATGATACCCAGCTTGAGGAAGTCAGTAGTGTGCGCGCAGAGAGAGGGGATGCTGAAGGACAGAAATCTGGCAGTACTGTTCCACCAGCTGCAGCTTACTGCCAGGTTTGCTCTAGTGGTGAAGAGGGAGGGGATGATGAGGTCACTGACGCCATGTGGGTGCCTGGAGGGAGAGAGGATGAGGAGGAGGAGGAGGAGGAGGAGGAGGATGATGCGGCGTCACATGTCCAACGAGGCAGGATGCCCCCTGGAGGCCAGCTAGAGGCCAGCACAGCAACTGTACAACACCGCAGAGCTCCGCCTGTGCAGGGCGCTGCCTCTGCACGTTATCAGAAAAGTTCTTTGGTATTGGCCTCTTTTGAGACGAGTGCATCAGATCGCACCACTGCTATTTGCAATATTTGTCTCAAGCGTATCTCGCGTGGCCAAAACATCAGCCGCTTGGGCACCACAAGCATGAGCAGACATATGTCGACCTGCCATGCAGCTCGTTGGCAGGCACACATAAAAGACCCACACCAAAGAACTAAGCGGACCTCTCCTTGCTCCTCATCAGCTGGGATCTCCATCCCCACTACATCTTCAGTCCTCTCTGAAAGCTGCTGTGAGAGGACTGAAGGTGTAGAATTAGGTGTGTCACAACCAAGTACTTGCAGTACACCGACGTCCGATTGTAGCAGGCAAATTTCCCTGCCCCAGCTGCTGGACCGTCGAAAGAAGTACACTCCCAGCCATCCACATGCCCAGCGGTTGAATGCTAGCTTGGCTAAATTGCTAGCACTTCAACAGTTGGTAGACTCGGCCCCCTTCCGTGAGTTTGTTCAATGTGCGGTTCCTCAGTGGCAGGTTCCCAAACGCCACTTTTTCTCACGGAAGGCGATTCCGTCTCTCTACCGGCATGTGGAAGGCAATGTCCATGCCTCGCTGGACAGGGCGGTCAGCGGTAAGGTGCATATTACCGCTGACTCATGGTCCAGCAGGCATGGACAGGGACGTTACCTTTCTTTCACGGCCCATTGGGTCACTCTATTGGCAGCTGGGAGGGATGCAGGACAAGGTGCAGTAGTGTTGGAGGTTGTTCCGCCACCACGCCTCCAAAACGCTACTACTGCTACTGGTTGTGACACACCTCTCTCCTCCACCCCCTCCTCTTCTTCTTCCTCCAGTGCTCTGTCCTCGGAACCAGCGGTGCTCCGTAGGCGTAAAAGGGGCTACGCAAGTACGCAGGCAAAAAGATGCCATGCCGTGCTTGCGCTGGTGTGTTTGGGGGACAGGAGCCACACTGGGCCAGAGGTTCTGGCAGCTCTGCAGGGGCAGGCCGAGAGGTGGTTGACGCCACGTCAGCTTAAGCCAGGAATGGTCGTTTCTGACAATGGCACCAACCTCCTCTCCGCCCTGCGACAGGGGCAGCTCACCCATGTGCCCTGTATGGCTCACGTCCTCAACCTGGTGGTGCAGCGGTTCTTGGGCAGGTTCCCAGGCTTACAGGATGTCCTGAGGCAGGCCAGGAAAGTCTGTGTGCATTTCCGCCGATCTTATAATGCCAGTGCTCGGCTGACTGAGCTGCAAAAGGAGCTGAACCTGCCCAAGAACCGCCTAATATGTGACATGCCCACCAGGTGGAACTCAACGTTGGCCATGCTGCAGCGACTGCACACGCAGCAGAGGGCCATCAATGAGTACCTTTGCGACTACGGCCCCAGGACAGGGTCAGGGGAGCTTGGTTTTTTTTCCCCACGTCAGTGGAGCATGATCAGGGATGCATGCACTGTCCTCTCACCATTTGAGGAGGCCACGAGGATGGTGAGCAGTGACAGTGCATGCATCAGTGACACTGTACCTCTTGTCCACCTGTTGGAGCATACGCTGCGTGGTATAGTGGACAGGGCACTTGAGGCAGAACAGAGGCAGGAAGAGGAGGACTTCCTTGCCTCTCAAGGCCCCCTTTATCCGGACAGTGTTCCTTCTGTCCCACCCATCACACAGGAAGAGGATGAGGAGGAGGAGGAGGAGGAGGAGGAGGATTGTGTGAGCATGGAGGTGGAGCCTGGCACTCAGCATCAGCAGCAGTCTTTTAGGGATGATGTACAGTCCCAACAAACCAGTGGACTTGTACGTGGCTGGGAGGAGGTGGCTGGCGATCATGTCATCCTCAGTGACCCAGAAGACTCCGGACCGAATGCCTCAGCTAACCTACGCTGCATGGCCTCCCTGATCCTGCAAAGCCTGCGGAAGGATCCTCGTGTTCTTCGGATCAAGGAGAGGGACCATTACTGGCTGGCCACTCTCCTTGATCCACGGTACAAGGGTAAGGTTGCGGACCTTATCTTGCCGTCGCAGAGGGAGCAGAGGATGAGACATCTCAAGGAGGCCTTGCAGAAAGGTCTGTGCAACGCGTTCCCAGAAACTGGGAGGTTACAAACTCCTGGTCCTGGGCGACGAGTTGCTGAGGCTTCGGTCAGTAGCAGAAGGAGCGGTGGGGAAGGTGGACGTCTGACCGATGCGTTCAGACAATTTTTTAGTCCGCAGCCCCAAGGTATGATCGGTTCCAGCAACCATCGCCAGCGTCTGATATACATGGTGCAGGAATACCTTGGGGCAAGGTCAGACTTGGACACCTTTCCCACCGAAAATACTCTGGCTTACTGGGTCCTGAGGATGGATCACTGGCCAGAGCTTGCACAGTATGCAATTGAGCTACTGGCCTGTCCTGCCTCCAGCGTTCTTTCCGAACGCACATTCAGTGCTGCTGGAGGATTTGTCACCGATCATAGGGTGCGCCTGTCCACCGACTCGGTTGATCGACTGACCTTCATCAAAATGAATCAGTCTTGGATCACCACCAGCTACCAGGCACCTGAAGCGGATATAACGGAATAATTTATAATGTCACATCCCTTCAAGACTGCCTATGCTGATGCTGAGTGACTGTCCTGTTATGTTCACTGACTATCCTCTTCCTCCTCCTCAATGATCAATGCCACCACACCAGTGCCTAAGGCACAATTTTTCAGCCCCTGTATAACAGGGGCGTGTACTTACAATTTTTTTAAAAAATGCTTCGCAACACGTGTGACTGCTGTGCTCCAAGTACAGTATCTGTGAGGGGTTGCAGTGTTGTGGCACCAGCACCAGTGCCTAAGGCACAATTTTTCAGCCCCTGTTTAACAGGGGCGTGTAATTACAATTTTTTAAAAAAATGCTTCGCAACACGTGTGACTGCTGTGCTCCAAGTACAGTATCTGTGAGGGGTTGCAGTGTTGTGGCACCAGCACCAGTGCCTAAGGCACAATTTTTCAGCCCCTGTTTAACAGGGGCGTGTAATTACAATTTTTTTAAAAAAAATGCTTCGCAACACGTGTGACTGCTGTGCTCCAAGTACAGTATCTGTGAGGGGTTGCAGTGTTGTGGCACCAGCACCAGTGCCTGAGGCACAATTTTTCAGCCCCTGTTTAACAGGGGCGTGTAATTACAAATTTTTTAAAAAAATGCTTCGCAACACGTGTGACTGCTGTGCTCCAAGTACAGTATCTGTGAGGGGTTGCAGTGTTGTGGCACCAGCACCAGTGCCTAAGGCACAATTTTTCAGCCCCTGTTTAACAGGGGCGTGTAATTACAATTTTTTAAAAAAAAATGCTTCGCAACACGTGTGACTGCTGTGCTCCAAGTACAGTATCTGTGAGGGGTTGCAGTGTTGTGGCACCAGCAACAGTGCCTAAGGCACAATTTTTCAGCCCCTGTTTAACAGGGGCGTGTAATTACAATTTTTTAAAAAAATGCTTCGCAACACGTGTGACTGCTGTGCTCCAAGTACAGTATCTGTGAGGGGTTGCAGTGTTGTGGCACCAGCAACAGTGCCTAAGGCACAATTTTTCAGCCACTGTTTAACAGGGGCGTGTAATTACAATTTTTTTAAAAAAAATGCTTCGCAACACGTGTGACTGCTGTGCTCCAAGTACAGTATCTGTGAGGGGTTGCAGTGTTGTGGCACCAGCACCAGTGCCTAAGGCACAATTTTTCAGCCCCTGTTGGGGCGTGTAATTAAAATTTTAGGCAATGCTTTGCAACAGGTCTCATTGCTGTGCTAAGAGTACAGTATCTGTGAGGGGTTGCAGTGTTGTGGCACCAGCACCAATGTCTAAGGCACAATTTTTCAGCCCCTGTTTAACAGGGGCGTGTAATTACAAATCTTGATCTAATAGTTCACAGCAGGGCCCATTCCTGCGCCCACCAAGAGTAACTATGAGGGCCTACAGTCTTGTGGCAACACCGTCCACCACCACCGCCAAAGGCCCAATTTTTCTGCCCTGTTCATCAGGTGCTTGCAATTACAAATCTTGATCTAATAACTCACAGCAGGGCCCATTCCTGCGCCCACCAAGAGTAACTGTGAGAGCTTACAGTCTTGTGGCAACACCGTCCACCACCACCACCACCACCACCACCGCCAAAGGCCCAATTTTTCTGCCCGGTTCAACAGGTGCATGCAAGTACAAATCTTGATCTATTAACTCACAGCAGGGCCCATTCCTGTGCCCACCAGTCTTGTGGCTACACCAACATCTAATAGGGCAAATTTCTGCAGAGTATATATGCCAGGCCCCTACTTTCAAACATCCAACTTACAAACGACTCCTACTTGCAAATGGAAAGAAAACAGGAAGTGAGAGGAAATCTACCCCTAGGAAGGGAAATTCTATCCTGTTAGATTTAATTTGGGAAAAAGGTATCTCCTCTCTACTGATACTTTATCACCAATCCTTGTTTCAATTAAAACCCCACTTTTCCAAAAACATTTGTCATTGGGACGGAAAGTGAGGTGACATGTTCTGAACAGATGTGCAAAGACAGCAAATGTTACAGGGGTGATAACCCCTCCCTATGTTCTCCAAAAAGCTTAAAAATAGATTTTTTTGGGATGGAGCTACACTTCATAATGTACCTGTTCAGATTCTACTTAAGAACAAACCTACAGTCCGTGTCTTGTTTGCACCACCTATATACTGCTGTTCAGAGTATATAGGGTTGTAGGTATAGGGTTTTATTTTGGGTGCGGGGTCCCCCTTAATATCCATACAAGACCCAAAGGGGCTGGGGTGGGGGGGGGGGGGGTGATGGGGTAGCCATGCCATTTTTCTCAAGGATTTTCAGCCATATGGCGGCCAGGACAAGACATGACATTAAAGCCGCAAGTGGTTTTAAATGGCTTCTTTTTTTCCTTTACAAATGTCATTTTGTGCAAGGACAGTTCTAAACACGGGAAACACATGCCACTTCACAGGCATACTTTAGACACCCCCCAGGTACCATATTTAAAGGAAAATTTCACTTTTTTTTTTTCACTTTATGCATCATTAAAATGACTGCTCCCGAAAAAACGTTAGTTTTTAAAAGTTCTTTTTGCATTGATATATGTCCCCTGGGGCAGGACCCGGGTCCCCAAACCTGTTTTATGACATTAACATGCATATTGGCCGTTGTAATTAGCACTTTTGATTTCGAACGTTCGCGTCCATTATAACGTATAGGGTTCGAAAATTCGCGCGAACTTTCGGTCCGTTCGAAGGTTCTGGTTCGAACCGAACCCGGGGGTGTTCGGCTCATCCCTATTTGGTGGGAGACTATCTAGGAGTGAAAACAGCTCAATGGACAGTGAGAGAAGCAAAAGAGAAGAGAGAAAAGCACTACAGAGAGAGCAGAGAAGAGCCAGAGAGAGCAGGACAAAGAGCAAAAGAGAGAAGAGCAAGCCAAGGAAGAAAAGAAGAAGAGAGAGAGAGCAAGACTCAGCTAAAGAGAAGACAAGAAAGAGAGAAGAGGGGGGGCAAGCAAGAAGCACTATCTAGGAGTGAAAACAAGACATGGCAGCACTTTAGGAGTGAAAACAGACATGGAGCACTTTCCAGTCAACGATCCCCTGGGTTGGTTCATGAGAATAGACCACTGGCCAGAACTTGCCCAGTATGCAATTAAGCTGCTGGGCTGCCCTGCATCCAACGTTCTTTCCGAATGGGCATTTAGTGCTGCCAGAGGTTTTGAGATAGATAAAAGAGCGTGTCTGTCTACAGACTCCATTGACCGGCTGACATTTATCAAAATGAATCATTCCTCGATTAACAGCAGCTATCAAGCCCCTGATGCCGATGTCACAGGGGCTGGAATCTCTGCAAGACTAACTTTGTGGGTGTTGATTTTATCTAGAATAATTATTTTGGTATAGGTTTCACAGGCACAATTAACACCCAAGGACCGATTTTTCCTGTTTGACAGATGCATATCATTTCAATTTTTTTACACTAGGCCAATTCTTGCTTTCATCAATAGTGTGACAAAACCGCTTTGGCACCTTGCTTTGGTGCTTCCTTCTGCCAAACAGTGCCTCCTGCCCTCCAAACCGTTCAGCACAGACCAAGAGCTAATACCAGCCTTTTTACCCCAAGCATCATACACAGACAAAATGCTGTAATAGAACCAATGGAATGACTGTTTATTGAAACTCAGACACATACTTTATTCCCCACAGGAGGGCATTCCCCTCCTGATGATATTAGCATGACAATGCAACCATCAAACACCAATCCAATTAAACAGCTAACAACTAACGGTGATCTTAATTAAACAGTAACCAAATTAAACAGTACGTTAATCAACATAAAACATCCCACAATAATTTGATAACAAGGTGAAGTGGACACAATACTAGCAGACAGACAGAAACAATAGGTGACTCAATTAATACAATTACCAATGGTAATGCACACTTAGGAGGCACAAAATGGGAGAGACACAAACTTGTGTATTCTGTCCACGAGACAAGTCATCAGAAGATAAACAATGTTATAGCAGTCTGATAAAGTGGCATTATTTAATAAATATTTCTGTCCCAAGTGAAGGAGCCTCTCCAACTCAGTCTGCAGGAGGGTCACCGTCTTCCCTCTGACCATTAACCTGTACAAGATTAATATTACACCTTTTCACCCACTCTAAAAGGGAAGCTTTATTGTCCTTATTCAGAAAATGTATCCAAACTACGCTCTCATTGTTCATCTCGTTGTTGTCCATCATTATAGAATGATCTGCTCTCTCCATGGGCCATAATCAGTGGGTAGGAGGCTTGCCCTAGTCCCCTCCAAAAGCCCCTGTCCTGGTTGGGTCTGTCGCAAAGAGTACCTCTATAGGGTTACGGTGTGAAGACACCACCAACCAAAGCCCAATTTTTCCACACCTGTTATTTCTATCCAAAGTCTGAAAAACAGACACCAGAATGTATCAAAAAAATCTCTAATCTTGTTCCGAGTGCACTAAATTGTGGCCTCATCATACAGACTGGCTCCCCAAGCCGCTGTTTACAAAATAAATAAAGCTTGCAAGGAAAATGTATTTTTTATTTTTGATAAATGTCCTTCTTGTTGCAGCAGTTCTATACATGGTACAGATGCACCACTTTACAGGCAGGCTAAGGGGACCCCAACAGGCACTATATTTAACCATTTAACCACAGGGCCATAGCCGAATGATGGCTACAGCGTGGCTCGATAAATTTGGGAGGGCGTACATTGACGCGCTCCCGCGTGCCCCCCTGTGGTGCGCACATGGAAGTATCCGCATCACGGAAGTATCCGCATCACGGATAACGGTAAATGGCCGCTGACAATTGCTGGTATTTCATGTACAGTAAATTTGGCACTAGCACCCCAACCATACTCCTTCTCCCTCTTGTCAGAATATTGGCACTCCTCATCATCAGCAGCACCCCAATCATCTCCCTCCTTCTTACTCTCCTTGTATTCATCCTTTGCTTTCTGCTGCCTCATGGATAAAAATAATGGTGGCTGTGTGGTGTACCATGGTCCACAAACCCATGTAAAGAGGCTTTTGGCAAAGCTGACATTAAGAAGTTGGGCATAATTCTAGTGACTTCTTATGGCTAGTTGGTGGAGCTATGGCTAAGAAGGAGGAGGAAAAAAGCACATAAGCATCACTACCAATAAAATGTATGCTCTGCACCATGAGAAGGGGAACAAAAAACACTAGCTATCCTCAAACTAAAATGGCTGGATCTAAAGAGCATGTTATCAATCCTAAAAAAAATAGCTGTCATGTGCCTTTAACCTGTAGCTGACCGCCCACTGTCAAATGACGGCGCAGCGGTGCAGCTGTTGTGGCGGGCCGCCGTCATATGATGGCGCTCACTTTTTGGCCACTAGGGGGTGCGTGCCGCGGGAGGCGCGCGTGCCCGCCACGTAGCTGGGGACCCGATGCGCGTGCTCGGCGGCCGCAATGTCTGCCAGGCACCCGCGATTGCCTGGTAACTGAGCAGGACGTGGATCTGTGTGTGTAAACACACAGATCCACATCCTGTCAGTGGAGAGGAGACCGATGGTGTGTCCCTTGTACATAGGGACACCGATCGGTCCCCTCCCCCAGTCAGTCCCCTCCCCCCACAGTTA
>CM053033.1:60937155-61068423 GCA_028564925.1 Lithobates sylvaticus | reverse complement strand
TATCCATTTACAAACTTATATTTCTAAGCCGATACACTTTAAATTACAATTACAAATTGTGTCAAATGTTTTTGCAAAGTCCAAGTATACAATATCCACTACCACTCCTTTGTTTTTGTTTACTTCTTCATAAAAAAAAAAAAAAAGCAGATTTGTATGGCAACTTCTGTCCTTCATAAATCTGTGTTAATCATTTCTTATAACAATGTTACTTAGCAAAGTTCTTGTATGTGGCCTTTTATCAAATTCTCAATTATCTTCCTGACTATAAAAGATAAATTAGTCAGTTTGTAGTAACTTGGTGAAATCTTTGAGACCTTTTTAATTATAAGCACTACATTGGTCTTGCTTCAATCTAGTGGTACCAAGCAAGTCATTAAAGAGTCTCTAAAAATTAGAAACAAGAGATTTGCAATGACAGGGATAAACTCTTTGAGGACATGGGGTGTAAGCCATCTGATCCCAGTGTTTTATTCACCTTTATTTTGTCTAAATACTTCTGTACCATATCAATATTGAGCCATTGTAGTTTGTTTGAAGCTATGTCAAAGTTATCTCCAATTTTATTTGTATACACAGAGCTGCAGAAGGTATTTAACCATTTGCCTACTGGGCACTTTATCCCCCTTCCTACCCAGGCCAATTTTCAGCTTTAAGCCCTGTCACACTTTGAATGACAATTGTCATGCAACACTATCCCTAAGTGAATTTTTTATCATTTTTTGAGACAGACAGACCTTTCTCTTGGGGGTATTTAATCACCACTGGGTTATTCATTTTTTGCTAAACAAATGAAAAAAGACAGAAAATGTTAAAAAAAACAACCTTTTCTTTGTTAATGTTACAAAATGTTGAAAATATGTAATTTTTTTCTTCACTGATGTGTGCTGATGAGGCTGCAATGATGGGCACTAATAGTCTGCATTGATGGGCACTGATATGCTACACTGATGGGCACTGATTGGCACTGAAGGGGCTACACTGATAATCAGGTCACTGATTTCCTGCTCTGATGGTCATTGATTGGTACTGATGTCTGCTTTCAAAGGAAAGCCGGTTATCGGCTTTCCTTTCTTCACACAGTGCCAGCGCTGCTGATATTTGAAGACTTTTGGGGGGTTTCTCATACCGTCTTTCAAAACTTGTTTAGAGAATTTTTGGTCTTGAATTCTTTTTTACATACAGCAAAACCTTGGATTGCAAGCATAATTTTTTCCGAAACCATGCTTGTAATCTAAAGCACTCATACATCAAAGCAAATTAACCCATAAGAAATAATGGAAACTCATATGATTCATTCCACAACCATTTATTCATAAGTCCTTCAGTTTATAGTCCATATAAAAAGATTATAGCAATGTGACAGGTTGTGTAACCATAAAATGTCCACCCATAAATGGCAGCCTCCACAAGGGGATTAGAAGCAAAATTCAACAGGGGCTATAAAAGAGAAGAGAGGTGCCTCTTAGTGTAGCAATATGGTTACATTTAATGAAGGTACAACATTTAGCAACTCAAATGATTGATGATTAAAACAGGTACATCTAAGTATGCAGGAATCCGGGGTAAAGCTGTCCACATATACAGTCCTCCACACTGCTGGCTCTCACCGCTCTCAGTCTGCAATCGTGACTGGGAAGACTACCCTGCCGTAGGGCGATCTGAAAGTGAGGCCTAAAGCGCTCGTGGAGCGCAGCTTGGAAGAGATGTCATCTTTAAAAACACTTGCAGACCAAGTTACTCGCAATCCAATGTTTTACTGTATTTCATTATCTTCAACAGTGAAAAAAGTGCTATAATAAACAAAAAGATATACATAACCGTATATTCCAAATATGTGAAGGGACTTGACTAATTTTGGTAACCTAAGCATAGTGATACATTTTTTTATATACAGTATATATATATATATATATATATAAATATATTTTTTTTGTTATATACTTTGTAATGTTCCTTTGTTTACCAGGGCAGTTTTACATTTGTTGTGATATTCAACCCTGATTCAGGTCTGTTCTGAGCTGGCTCTACCTAATAACCCTACGGGTAAGGATTTTTTTTACCTCCTTTTAATGAATCTTAGGTTGTGTGTCTGGTGTGGCTGCTAGTGGATGATAAACCTATATTTAATGAACATTATTCAGTATATTAATGAAAGGCTCTGCTGAATTATATTAATACAGTACAATCTATAATCAGACAGGGGGGTGTCAAGTTGAGTTATGTTCAGCCTTCAAGCCTGGTAAAACATATCACAGTCATTTTACACCAATCCATTCCTACACCTCGACAGCTGCATTCTATAAGATCCTTTCTCCCATTATTCATGGCAATTACAGCTGCACACCCTACTGCAAGGCTTTTGTTAAGAGGCCCCTTTCCACAGCTCTGTCGTATAAATCCCTTAGGCACGATGTCCTACCACCCCTATCAGGCATTTTCAGCTTCCCATGAGTGTTCCTACTCTCTCACCATTAAAACGGTCCAATAAATTTCAATTACCAGTGTGAGTCCAGTGTCCAAACTTAAAAAGAAACAAATTCTTTTTTTTCAACCTCAAAGTTGCCTCAGGCACCATTCAGCAAGAACCTGTACCAGTTCCAATCTCCATCCAGTGTGATCTTTCTCTTGCTTTAGACCAGCATGCTACTACAACAGTCTTTGACCAGTGTTAGTTACCACCAGTGTCCATCATGCTTGTATTATCTTATCACCAGCCTTTTGACTAGTCTGCTTGCATTCTAACCTCAAATCAACCAGCTTGCCTACTGAACTCAGCTTTTGATCATCTTGCTCCTGTCTAGCCTGTCTTGGTACCAACAAGTCCTGTACAGTCTGCATCCATGTTAGCTGCTACCACGCAGCCTGCTTACATGCCAGCTGCTCCTGTCATGTCTGTTTCTATGCCAGCCATTACTGACTATCCAGTCCTCATACTGGCTCCTCCAGTCCAACCGGTTTCTGTGCCAGCTGTCCCAGTCCATCCTGTCTATATACTTGCAGAGTCAGTCACGCCTAAAGTATCTTTAAGCCAGCTGCTCCCATCAAGCCCATTCCTATGCCAGCTGTTCCTGTCTAGCCTGTTCCAGTGCCAGATGATCAGCCTGTCTTCATTTCAGCTCCTTCAGTCCAGCCTGTTCTTGTGACAACTGTTTCAATCAAGCCTGTTACTTGTTTCCATGCCAGCTGCTCAAAACCTCCCTGTCTCCATGCCAGCAACACTAGTCCCACCTGTCTATGTTCCAGCTGCTTCAGACCAGATTTTTTCTTGTGACAGCTGCTCCAGTCTAGCTTGCTCCTGTGCCAACTGTTCCTGTCCAACCTGTCTTCATGCCGGTTTCTTCAGTTTAGTCTGTTACTGCATCAATGGTTTCAGTCCAGACTATTTCCATTAAAGCTGCTCCAATTCAGCCTGTCCCTGTGCCAACTGCTCCAGTCTAGCTGTCCTTGTGTCCATTGATCTTGTCCAGCCTGTTCTCATGCCAGGTGCTCCAGTCCTGCTTGTCTCTGTGCCAGCTGTTCCAATTCAATCTCACTGCTACCGATTCATATTTAGGATTGTCGGCATCCCACTTTTCCACCACGGCAATAACATCTGTCCACGTCTTTCTTAGAAGGGCCTTCCTTCTTTAGGACAGACTTGCTCATTCAGTGGGGTCCTCGACCACTTCTCAAAAACTGGCCTTGCACCCCCAACTCTATTCCAAAGACTTTGTATCCTGTTTATATTCCAGAAGTTATAAACACTGCCCCATTTAAAAAACCTTGAATTCTGTCTATACACTTAATAGGCTGTAACTTGATTCAGCTAATGGGGGCCTGCATCCTGATTCTGCTTTGAAGTCCTCGCACCTTGTTTTGGTCCCTAAAGTTCTGTAGCCTGACTCAAAATCTCTGCCTGCTCCCCAGCTTGATTCTTCAGACTCTCCACCTGCTCCCCAGCCTGGTTTCACAGACTCTCTGTCACTTGTCTTGACTGACTCTAGTGTTAAAGCCAAGCTCACTGGTCTGGTATTTCATAGTCTCCATTTTTGAGATGTGCTTGGCATTAGTTGCTCATCAGGCCTCAGATTCTTCCAGTAGATACTCTATTTGAGTTCCTTTTACAGCCTTTTGCATCAAACTCTGGTGATCCAGACACTCACCCTGAACCAAATAGCAGCATTTACAGCACTAGTATTAACAATATTTTGAGAAATGACAGAGTGCCATTTGAACTTTTTCACAACCCAGATATTATCTCTGAAGCTCTAGGTTCTTTAAAGGCCTCATGTTGGGTAACCTGTGTCCCGCAAAGAGTGACTATTAATGTGAAGAACATGTCCTAGTCAACAGGCAAGAAACCCAGATGTGGAATGTCCCAATATAGTTTCATAGTTGATATGGTTGAATAAAGACTATTATGACAAAGGCATGTTCAAGTGTCCTGAGGGTGTTTCCTAGAGTGGGGACTGTTTGAAAACTAGAGCACCTTCTGGGGCACTGTGGTCTTCAGATGTTGTTCTTTCAGTATTCACCATGTGTCTCCCAGAAGCTGGCAGATTTCAGAAATTAGTCTCCAGCTGATGCTGGCTACTAAAAGGGTATTTAGCCCCACAGTGCAGCAGTGTTTAAAGCGGAGTTCTATCCACTTTTGAAACGAAAGACCACCTCTCCACCCCTCGTTTTTGGATAGTAAAACATATTTTTTTTCTTTTATAGTACCTTTTTATGAAGTACAAGAGTGTACTTCCGATCCATCTGGATTAACGCATGCACAGTAGGAAACAGACAGTGAATCTGCAAGGCTCCACTGCCGGTTTCCCTTAATTAGAATGGCGGTGTGTACTTTGGGGTCAGTTTTGTCTGCTGCAATGTCGTAGTCCCACTAAAAATCGCAGATCGCCACCATTACCAGTAAAAACAATTAAAAAGTCCCTAAATTGATCCCGCAGTTTGTAGACGTGATAACTTTTGCGCAAACCAATCAATATACACCTATTGCAATTTTTTTTTTTTTTAGCAAAAATATGTAGAAGAATATATATATCGGCCTAAACTGATGAATAAATTCATTGTTTTATATATTTTATTATAGCAGAAAGTAAAAAAAAAAATATTTTTAGAGGTGATCAAATACCAACAAAATAAACCTCTATTTGTGGGAAAAAAAGGACGTCGATTTTGTTTGGGTACAGCATTGCATGACCGCGCAATTGTCAGTTAAAGCGGCACAGTGCCGTATTGCAAAAAATGCTTTGGTCATTAAAGTGGAAGTAAACCCCCCTATCGTTTTCAGCCAAGGAAGCTGCCATCTTTGCCTCTGTTTAATGTTCAACTGCCACAGTGCTGCACATGTGATCCGTTATGACACCAGCCATTGGATGGTTTGACTGTTTGGTTGAGAGCACAGCCAATGTGCAGTTAGCATTCACGGCATGCCTTTTTTTTTAGACTGTTAAATCGATGGGTTTACTCCCGCTTTAAGGGGGAAAATTCTTCCGGGGCTAATGTGGTTAAAGATGCTTACATACTGTTTCACCGTTGTACAATGTGTGTGGTGATTTCCTCTGAAACAATACCCTCTAGTGCTGATTTTAGGATAAAATATGTCACGTGTCATCTTACATGGCCACCTGTTTAAGCTGCTTACACAACTGTACATTTGCAGCTATTGTCTCTCAAATAATATACTCCTTTCAAGATAAAAAAAAGTCCTCATCTATCCCCTTTTATATTGCAGCTTACCCAAGCTACTTACATATCGTATAGACAATATTTATGGCTATTGTCTCTAAGATAATACACTATTTTTTATTACATGACAACATTGTATTGTATCGTTCAGTTTGCTACCTATTCAAACTCTCACATACTGTCCTGAAGTTAGCCAAATTCTACCAAGCACATACCTAATGTCTATATTTTGAATATTTGGGAAATATGAGAATGGGATGTAGTTCAGTAAATGTGGATTTTTTTAAGTATTTTGTGTACTCTATTTTGATATGTATAAACATTTAGGAAATTCACTGTGTCCTGTCAACAAAGAAGCTCACACACTTTAGGCCCCATGCACACTGGATGTTAAAAAAACATTATAAAAATGCCAGTAGCTTTGCAGTCAAGTTTTTGCAATAGCGTTTTTTAGCGTTTTTCCGCATTTAAAAAAAAACATTAAACGCAGGTGAGCAGCATTTTTGAGCGTTTATCTGCATTTGTTAGTTTTTTTTTCACATTAGAGCGTTTTTACAGCTGAAAACAGCTGAAAAAACTCCTCTCAGAACCCACTAGTTTTGGGGGTTTTTTTAAGCCAAAAAAAGCCCCAGTCAAAAACTGTTGATAACTGCCTATGTGTGCATGGACACATAGGATAACATGATGGAGAGTTGAATGACTGTAGAAAAAAACGCCTGAAGCCAAATATAGCTGCTGTAAAAACGTCCAAAAATGTCCAGTGTGCATGAGGCCTTACTGTTAAACTGTTTTACTACTGACCAGTGTGTAAGAATTTGAGAGCTTTAGTTTTATTTTTTTGGAGTAAACTTTGCTATAGCTTTTAGCTGTGTTTGAGCTACTAGTTACCCCATTCAATTCAGGCCTATAAATGTTGGATAAAAAAAATTAGGTGTTGCAGCCAATTTATCTAAAAAGGTCTTTTATTTCCTAAGTTGCAATGAAATAGAGTGCAGCACTTCTGTTTTATTTCAGTCAAGCAATAATATAATGGTAAAAAAAATAAAACTGCACATGCCAAATATATGCCAAAATATTCTGTCACACATTAAAAGCTGGACTAAGTATTTATTTTGCATTTTTTTATTTTTTACAATCCCTTTCATACAGTATTAGCCTTTGATTTTCAAGATTTTCCCCTCCATAGACCTTGAAGGTAGTTTGTTTTAGGTTTGCAATTTACAGACTTCACAGTGGGTTCAATAAACCCCTTCCCCCACAAACCAAAACCAGACACATTTGTTCATTCGTGGTGTCTTTTGCAGATGACAACCTGTTAGTTGGGAGAATAAAGGATGGTGACGAGGCTACACATTGGCAGGGATAAGGTAACCTAGTGGGTTGGTGCAGAGATAATAATTTTGAGCTAAATGTTGGATAAGACATAAGAACAAATTGTAGATTTTAGGAGACATAGGGAGTCCAGCTATGAGCCAGTTGTGATTAATAAGGTGAAGGTTAAAAGGGTACAGGTGTTCCATTTTTGAGAACAATAATTTGTAAAGTAGAGAGAAAAGGACCACCTATGCTCAGACCTAAGCAGCACTCAGTCCTCAATAAACCAGAAACAAAACAGGAAGAATGTTTGCCCATGAGATTTTTAGGAGTGGTGCTATGTAAAATATATCAAAAAGTATAAAAAGGTACAAAATGTATTTTGATTAACATAAAAACACATACACGTCCACATTAAATTGTATCAAGATAAAAGTACAGTTTCACCAAAGTACATTCTAAATACCAATGTATATGTTAAATCATTGTTTATTTGCAGAAGCTGTAATCTTTATGCATTTCACGGGACAACGTCTGCTTTATCAAGAGACAGCTGGAGTTGACTTATGTGTACATCTGTGGAAAGACCATGTCATACAAAGTAAAATAAACAAACAGTGAATTATATTGAAAATGTGTAAATTTTCATAGGTGGAATCCACTGAAATGTACAGGGCAGGGCTGGACTGGGACAAAAATTTGGCCATGGACTTCATCCAGATAGGCCCACTTTAATTCAGTAAAATGCTGCCCACCCCCCTTTAAAAAAAAATCACACCCACCAAAAGGCCCCTATATCCATTATTGTATATCATGAGAGGGTGAGAGAGAGGGGGGAGTGAGAGAGAGAGTGGGGAGTGAGAGAGAGTGGGGGTTGAGGGAAAGGGGGTGAGAGGGGGTGGATGAGTGTAAATGAGTGTAAGAGAGAGGGGGTGAGTGTAAGAAAGAGGGGGTGAGTGTAAGACCCCTTTTCACACTGAGGCGTTTTTTGGGCTAAAAATATTGCCTGTAAAGCACCTGAAAAATGCCTCCCCTGCAGTCGCAGTGTGAAAGCCAGAGACAAAGAGGGGGGCTGAGAGATAGAGGTGGGGGCTGAGAGACGGGGTGGAGAGACAGAGGGGGGCGGAGAGACATGGGGCGGAGAGACAGGGGGAGCTGAGAGAGAGAGAGGGGGGTCTGAGAGACAGAGGAGGGTCTGAGAAATAGAGGGGGGCTGAGAGACAGAGGGGGGCTGAGAGACAGATAGTCTCGGAGTCAACTTTGACTCAGAAATGTCGATGGATGCACAAATAGGATCAGTAGTTAGCAGATCTCACCATCTTCTCCACCTGCTACGTAGACTTATCCCCTTCATTCCAGAAAAAGAGAAAGCTGTAGTAGTTGGAACAATCATCAATTCCCGACTCGACTACGCAAACTCCCTCTACATAGGACTACCCAAATACCAGATTGCACGTCTACAAGTCGGCCAAAACATGGCAGCAAGACTAGTCACAGGAAAAAAAAAACTGGGAATCCATCTCCTCATCCCTTAGGACCCTACACTGGCTTACCGTAAAAGATCGAATCACGTTCAAGACCCTCTGCCTCACCCACAAATGCACACAAGGAAACGCCGAATAGCATGCCTAAAAAAACAATAATAATAATGGAAGTGCTCTATATCAATGATAGATGTAACCAACGTGGCACTGTCCAAAAGAGCAGTAGACAGACACAAAGAGTATAAGATGCCGGAGGACATGCAAATCTTAAATCAACTTTGCAGCAGGTAGAGTACAGATAAGCCATGTAGTTGATAATAAAAAAAGAGTACAAAAGACAAATTACCAAAAAAGAAAAAATCATACCTTGTTAGGAAGAAAATCAGTAAAAGGTTCCAGATACTCAGCAGTATAGAGAGATTCTGCACATCCAGATGATCAGAGAGAGTCTGCATATAGGGAGCTCCCTCTTATACCCTGCACCAAAAATGGGCCATCCACTACCCAAAATCATGTATTGGGTGAAGACTGTGGGGTGAGCTCCACCCAACAGTCCGCCTAGCACACACGTTTCCATTGGCAGCGGTGTGTGCACCATCCCAAGCCGGTGGGTGACGTGCTGGAGGCAATGGAGGCGCCGAGCCACATTATGCGTTTGTGCAGGATGATGGGACGGGCCCAGGTGTGTGACGCCCGGTCTAGACAGACAGGGAGATAAGGAGCATGTGCCGTGTGGTGCAACGGGCATGCTCCTTACTCCCAATAGATGCGGGGACCTGGGCTGTATATCCCTCCTATAGGGGAGAGGAAAAAAAAAACATGATGCTGATGCCATTCGCAAGTGGCCCAGAAGCTACTCAAAATCAAGGAAAAGAAAGAAAAGGAAAACAAAAATTAAAAAAACACAAAAAACACAAAGGGTGGCCCGGGATGGTACATAAACCGCTGCCGGTGGCGCCATTGTGCTAGGCGGACTGTTGGGTGGAGCTCAACCCACAGTCTCCACCCGATACATGATGCTGGGTAGTGGGTGGTCCATTTTCGGAGGGTGCTGGGTAAAAGAGGGAGCTTCCTATGTGCAGACCCTGTCTGATCATCTGGATGTGCAGCATCTCTCTATACTTCTACGTCTCTTGAACCTTTCACAGATTTTCTTCCTAACAAGGTATGATTTTTCCTTCTTGGTAATTTTTCACTCTTTTTTATTATTAATTAGTTTGTGTCTATCTACTGCCCTTTTGGTCAGTGTCACATTGGTTACATCTATCTTTGATATAGAGCACTTTCAATATTATTTTTATTATTATTTTTAGGCATGCTATTCAGAATGCAATTTCCTTATTTTTCTACCACTGCTGTTATTTCTTTCTTTTTCAAATATTTTACTAAAGATAAAAATAATACAATACATGTGAAGTATACAAAATTTTGTAAAATAACAAGATAAACATATTTGGACATTATGTTTTCTCTACAATCTGTAGAACTAATAAAAAAATAAAAATAAACTGATAATGAATATTTCGATTGACTACTTTTCCATTTATGTCAATTTCATGGAAGAACGGATTGGGTGAGAATGAGGTCAATTGTAGCAATAATCATAAAACATTTGGGATCATTATATATCTTAACAGGGGCCAATTTCTGGCTATATGACTTGGCTTATTCTGTATATGATAAATACCATACCAATTGTCTACAGATGAGACCTTTATTAATTTAGTGTTCTATTTTAACAGGAAAAATAAAACAGAAATGTTTGAGGTTATATACCTTGAAGATATGAAAATCGATGTAGTAGGGGTAAAATAGAGGGAGGGATAAATGGTGGGAGATATCTCCAGAGGGAATTGGGTAGCTATTCAGATAATAGTAAATTTGAATCGTGAAGTAAACAATGTATTTTAAGATAGCACAAGGGTATGGTCAAAACCTTGTGGTAGATGATGATTTATCCATGGGAGCCATAGTAGTTTGAATTTTTGGATTTTGACCAAAAAGATAGCTTCGGTTTTAGCATGAATCATTGCCTGTGTAACTATGTTTGACTGATAAAATACACAGTGTGGATGTTTTCCATGCTAAGACTATTGATTGTTTTGCTGCTGTTGTTACATACATTAAAAGTTTGAAATTACGTTTTGTAATGTTTTGCGGCTTATTATTCAAAAGAGCAACAGTTGGGTCAGATAATAAGGTGGTGTTGAACATGGTGGAGAGTAGATTAAATACACTTTTCCAAAAGACTATTGCTATAGGACAGGTCCACCATATATGCAGAGGTGTACCTGTGTCATTGCATCCTCTAAAGCATTGAGCAGGATATTGTGGTAGATATTTAGATATTCTCGCTGAGACTAGATACCACCTTTTGTTGTAGAAATTCTTTCTTTGTAAATACCTGAAGGTTTCATTGCTTTTGCCTTTTGGGAAAGGTCTTTATAGTATTGGATTTCGAAAAAATGATGTGCCCTTATTAAACCTGCTTTAGACCAAGCTGAAAATGTGGATGGGGAAGTCCAAGTGGGATAAAAATCTGGGTTATGTAGAAAAGAGAGGAGAGGGTTATGCTGTGATTGGAGTCCAAAGCGTTTTTTAAATCTGTCCCAGATAGCTAAACTATGTCTGATTATTGGATTTGTTATTGTGCGGCGGAGGGCAGTGGTGAGCCATAAGAGATTTGCTAGGGAGAGTGGATCGCAATCTACTGATTCAATCGAGACCCAGAGGGGAATCTCTTTGGTAGCATAGTACTTAGGGAGTTGAGCCAGCTGAGCAGCGTAGTAATATTTACAAAAATTAGGGACACTCAGCCCATCTCGGGTTCGGGGGTGTATAGAGTAGATTGTGGTAGACGGGGTCTAAGTTTACCCCATATAAATTCTGCAACTTTACATTGAAAAATCCGTAGGAAGTATGCTGGGACTTGAATTGGGAGCATTCTAAAAAGGTATAGGATTTTAGGTAGTACTGACATCTTAATAACTAATATATATAACTTAATAATAGTTATTCTGCCCATTCGTACTAATGGTAGAGAAGACCAGTTTTTCATTAAGGTAGTTAATTGAGTCAGTAAGGGTGGTTAATTTGCTTTGTATAGATTTGCTGGATCTGCCGTTAATGAGATTCCTAGGTATGTAATGTGTGTTGTCGACCAGTGAAAAGGGAGAGAGTCTTGTAGTTGTGTTTGTAACTCCAACGAAAGTGAAATGTTTAAAGCTTTAGATTTATGAGGATTTATTTTCAGTCCTGATATAGAACCAAATTTATTAAGAGTGTCAATTAGATTTGGTGCTAAAGTTAGAGGCAAGGTGAGAAAAATCAAGACATTGTCAGCAAACATGCATAACTTTTGCTGGTGACCACCTAGTTCAAGGCCTTTGATGTTGACATTGGTGCGGATTAATTGAGCTATGGGTTCTATTGCCAAGGCAAATAGGAGTGGGGATAAAGGGCAACCCTGCCTGGTTCCTCTTTCAATATTTATGGTTTCAGATCTAAAACCTAAATAAGATACGTATGCTTTCGGGTTGTTATATAGTGATGTGATCCATTGTATAAAATGTGTTCCAAATCCCCATCTGTGGAGGATGGAGTTAAAATAATGCCAGGATAAAGATTCAAATGCTTTTTGTATATCTATGGAGAGGAAGCAGGCAGGGATGCAGCGAGTATGTGCCATATGAGCAAGGAGGGTTGCTCTACGGATATTATCTCCCATTTGTCTAGATGGAATGAAACCTGTTTGGTCTTTGTGTATGAGTGTTTTTATAATTGGATTAAGTCTATTTGAAAGTATTTTCGCCAATAATTTAATATCCAAGTTGAGAATAGATATGGGTCTATAATTGGACCAAGTTGTGTCATCAGAGTTTGGTTTTGGTATCATGGATATGTAGGCTAATAGGGTTTCTGGTCGAAAGGAATGTCCTAATAGTAGAGAGTTAAAGGCTTCTGTTAGAAGAGGGGTGAGTAAAGTGGAGAAACGATTATAATAAGTGTCTGAAAAGCCATTGGGGCCTTGTCGCTTGTGAAGTTTCAAGGTTTTTATTGCGGATTGTACTTTAAAATTTGTGATTGGCTTTTCAAGGGTTTCATGTTATTCAATAGAGAGAGGGGGGAGTTATTGGATAATAAGGAGGTGAGATGAGCTTGGTCAAATTTGTGGGTATCTCTATATAGGTCAGTGAGTTTTCTGTGAAATTAATTTACTATCTTCAGTGGATTACTAGAAGAAGTATTTTTTGCAATTTGTAGTCAGATAGTGTCACGCACCTGGTGGTGTTGAGCCCGAATTGCAGAGGAGAGCCTCCCTTGCCGCTCCCAATCCCAGTTCCCTGGTAAGGTGACAGGAGACCCAGGTGTAAGGAGGGGCATGGGTGCCTGGCAGGATTGACAGACCGGTAGAGAGAGATCCCTGGATAAGCTCAGCGGACAAGGTAAGTATAGCAGACTGGATCAGCAAGCAGACTGGATCAGCACAGCAGACTGGATCAGCACAGCAGACTGGATCAGCAAAGCAGACTGGGTAGCGCAGCAGACTGGATCAGCAAAGCAGACTGGAACAGCACAGCAGACTGGATCAGCAAAGCAGACTGGATAGCGCAGCAGACTGGATCAGCACAGCAGACTGGATCAGCAAAGCAGACTGGGTAGTGCAGCAGACTGGATCAGCAAAGCAGACTGGAACCGCACAGCAGACTGGATCAGCAAAGCAGACTGGATAGCACAGCAGACTGGATCAGCAAAGCAGACTGGAACAGCACAGCAGACTGGATCAGCAAAGCAGACTGGATAGCGCAGCAAACCGGATCAGCAAAGCAGACTGGATCAGCAAAGCAGACTGGAACACTGTAGTCAGGCTGGGTAGTCAAACAGGCTGGGTCAGGTATCAGGCTGGCAACAAGGTACAGATGGAGCAGGCAGTAGAATGGTCACAGACAAGCCGAGGTCGGGTACAGGCAGATAGCAGGAAGGTCACAGGGAACCCGGGTCAATCACAGGTAAGTACTTCAGATCAGGTATCAGGCACAGAACGCTATAGAGCAGACAGCGGGGACCGTCTGTGACAGGCAGATTTAAATAGCCTATCTGGCGCCACCAGTCCTCCCGCGCGCATGCGCAGTGGCACCCGCGGACGTGTGCCAAGGAGTCCAGGGCGCCGATTACTGGCAGGATCTTCATGACAGATAGGTTTCCATAGATGATCAGTTCTATGTAGAGTCAAGGCTAAGAATGTGGTAGGTTTATTTGCTTTCATATATAGTGTGTGTTTAGTTTAATGGAGAATTTTTTCAGCTGACTCTGTTAAAAAAAGATCCAATTCTAGTTTAGCTTCATCATAAGCTAATTTATTTGCTGGGGAGGGAGTAATTTGAAAATTTTCCAAAGCTTTATAAAATGCTTTGTCCAATTGTTTTTGAATTTGTTTATTTTGTTTTCGGTGGTAGGAAGCTTGACTAATACAAACTTCTCTTATTGGCGGTTTAAGGGCTTCCCAAAGTGTCAGGGGATTTATATCTATCGAGGCGTTATTTGTTATATATTCTTAAATGGATTTTTCTATGTCTTGCCTGTAAGTTGGAAGTGCTAGTAAGCTATCATTTATATTCCAGGTATGGTGATTGGGTTTAGGGCTAAGAGAGGAGAAAGTGGTCAATGTTGCATTGTGATCAGACCAAGCACATGGGATTATTTGTGAGTTAAGTATAAGTGGTGAGGAGTTGATATTAATGAGCAGGTGATCAATACAGGAAAATTGTTTGTGTGGGTGGGAATAGTGAGTATATTGTTTTTCCCTAGGATGTTGTTCACGCCATGTGTCAAGAAGGGAATGTTGATTAAGTAGATGTTGATAAGTGGGTCAGTGTATTGTTGGGGGGGTAGGGGATTTGTCCAAAATTGGGTATAATACTTGATTAGAATCCCCACACATTATGAGAGTGCCTCTTTTGTGAGAGTCCACTACTGTAAATAAATGGGAAAGGAAATAAAGTCTATTTTTAATGGGGGCATAATAGGAGACAATGGTTATTTCAGTATCTAGTAATAAGCCTTGAAGTAGTAGATATCAACCTTCTGGATCTTCGATCTCGGTAAGGAGGGTAAATGGTGTAGTGTGATGAAAAGCAATTAGTACTCCTCTTTGTTTAGTGGACACTGAAGCTTCAAAAATTTGAGGATATCGTCGATGTCAGAATTTAGGGGAGGATTGAGTGGTAAAATGTGTTTCCTGTAAACATACTATATGTGCTGATAGTGAAGAAAAAGTTATGAAGGCTTTCGTTGTTCTTGGTGGAGAATTCAGTCCTTGAACATTGAGTGTTAGTACATTTAGGGAAATCATGCTTATATACTAGAGTAGTCAGGTGATTTAAAAGTTGTTTGTGGGTATTATTGATTATGATCTGGAGAATTGTGAAAAAGGTGGATCAAATATGAAAAGGGGGGGAGGTAAGGTATTATGGAAAGGTTTGCTGTGAATTTGGGGAGAGAAAAATAAATCAGTTGATTTTTAGGAAAGAGAGAAACTTTTGCTAAAGAGAAGTAAGTTTTGCTCCTGTATGGAGCTGGTATCCAAGGGATAGTGAGAAATCACTAGACTATGGATTCTATGTCATCCAAAGGTGTTTGGTAGATAATACCGGGCACGTAAGGATCAAGTTGGAGGTGCAGTGAGCTGTCCACTTGACCTTAACAGCCAGTATGAATACCATTTAACATAAAACTTATAAAACTAAAAAAATCTAAAAAAAAAAAAAATTATAAGTAAAACAGTAACTGAGTAAAGTATATAGTATAACCTGTTCTTAAGTGATGGGGTTAGCATCTTACTCATGAGCTAGAGGTAAGTTGTAAGTGAAGAAACTTGGTGGGTATAAATATTGCTTCTATAAATTTTAGTGAGGTAGAAGAAATAATATAGCACATCTGTAAGAGGCCATACATTTTTGGGATGAATTATTGGGTGTAGAATCCATAAATCTGTACAACTATATATCTGATTTACCCAATTTACCTAACAGTCAGTAACCCAAGTGGTCTGACAGGAAATGAATATTTATATCCATTTATCTGGAGTAATTTACCTTATCTAAACTGAAAATATGAGAGGATTCTTATAAAGGGGAATTCACCCTAATACAGAGATAAAATCTGTGTCAGGGGGTTACCACCTCAAAAAATTTGTATATAATATTTCGTAATGTTTAAGTTCTTAAGGTCTCATATCACCAATAGGAGGGTCTTCAGTCCATTTGATCTTCTGTAGTTGGCGGTGGAGAGGCAAAGCGGCTTCTTTTGTGGTTGCTGGATTGGGCTTGAAGTGATGAAATATCTTGTTGACTAGTAGGGGAGCCTGATGTGGCTCGACGTTTGGATCCTTCTGTAGTATTTTCAGCTATTAGTAGGTGAAGGTTGTGGATCGTGGAAATGAGGTCGTCCACTGGTTTACAGGTGTATGTGGTATCCTTGTAAGTAAAATTAAGGGCAAATGGGAAACCCCAGCGGTATGAGATTTGACTATGTTGGAGAATCTGTAGATGTGGCTTCATCAATTTCCTCTTGATGAGAGTTTGCTGTGAAAGATCTTGGAAAATCTGCTAACGGTGTCCCTGGAAGATCAAGGATTCTTTTTTGTGGGCTGCTTCCATCAATTGTTCTTTGGTGCGAAAATAATGGAGTTTAATGACAATGTCCCTGGGTGGGCCATCTTCCTTTCGTGGGGCCAATGATCTGTGTATTTTGTCCATCTCAAGACGTTCTATGGGGATTGAAGAAATTAGTTCTTGGAAGAGAGCAGTAATAGTGGAATGGAGGTCAACTATGGATTCAGGAATTCCACAGACTGATTTCATTTTCCTCCCACTATACATTATATGTTTGTGATCCTGGTAACTTTACCTATCTATAGGTTATCGTTTTAAGGTGATTCATGTCTGTGACTCGTCTTGTCACGGCTGCTAAGTCCCGGTAGATGCGGCGCACTAGGCGAACATTACCTGCCTAGTCACCCTCGCTCATGCGCCTCCACCACTGCTGTTAACTGTGTTCCCTGGGAGGTGTTTCTAACTGTATAGGGGATGGACTGCCTTGAAGAGAGAGATCGCTGTTCCTGATCACTAGGAACCGCAGATCTCTCTCTCCTCCCCTGTCAGAATGGGGTTCTGTTTGTTTACATTGACAGATTTACATTTTGGCTCTTTCCTGCGATTGCAGGTGGCTGGTGGACATCGAGTCCGCCTGACCCACGGGCGAGCTCCCACAACTAGTTAATGAAGATAGTGTTTTATGTGAGGTATATGATATATTTTATTGTGATGAGGCTGCATCTGCATTTTATTTTATGATTTGTATTATAAAATTATAATTCCTAAAATTCAGAAAGCTGCAATTGTCCAATTAGCGTTAGGTAACTGCACTCTACTGATACTTACAATGCCTTGTGATGCTAAATATTCCTCTATTTTCTAGGGAAATGGAAAACTGAAATCTAAACAGATGTAGCTGGGATCTTATTTAAATGGGTAAATGTATGCTTGATTTTTGCAATATGTTAATAAATAAACTCCCTATACACTGAAAACCCATTTAACAATAACACACGAATGTGCAGCCTTCCAATGCAGTAAACAGATCTGATATAAATGTCCACTTAATGCATAATCCCATAATGAAAAAATTCTAATCCTGTAATCCTGAGCTGTGTAAAATCCAGTTAACATGGAGGACTCTGACACAAATGTGATATATTGTTCTGAAAATCACTAAGGAAGAAAGTATTGATAAATTATGGATTAGCATAAGAATGTGATGTGAATATACAGCAATGGAATTACAACATGCATTTTGAAATGTAAAAGAAATATATCCTACTCAGTTTATATTTACTGGTGTAGAGGAGTTAAAGGCCTCAACCCATAAGAATTGAAATATAGAACGTACTGACTTGTTTTAACTAGTGCAAGCTTCAGAGCTGTCATCCTCATCCTGGATGATCTTTACCCTTTACGGATGAATTGGATACCCCTTGTTATCATGTCTGCTGTCTTCTGTAACATTTTACATGTGAAAGGCCTGTTCACACTATCTTGTTGCAGTAATATGCATGTTACTGCACACTTTACCACAGCTTTACTTGTGTTGGTAACAAAAGGGGGCAATTTATTTGTATGCCAGCCGGACTTTTGGTGAAAAAAAATGATATTTACTTTGCAAGGGAATTTTCCCTTAGCTTAGTGAATGAGGTAAAGCTCTGCTGACATCCATCATCCAATGATGTGCAAGCAAAATTTAGTCTTTTACATTTTTTTCCTGCACGTGAGTGTTTTTTTTTGGTAAAGTGTATTTACACCACAATTACTAAGCTTAGGAATATTTCCCTTGCAAAGGGTGCAGGTCTCACTTCTCTGGACACCTCTCTATGTGCTATTAAGGATGTTACACTTGTTCAAGTGTAGTGCCTCATTATCTTGTAGGACTGTTTTCTATGTTTGACCTCCTCCAGTTAAGCTTGTTTGCTGCTTTGGAAAAGCCAGGTTATCCTGTGCCATGGGGAGTTACTCTTAAGCATGGATCCGTGCTGGTAATCTCAGCAGGGCCAACAGTAAAAAAGAACAGTTTTGGGAGTGTGCTATGGCAGACTGGACTACCCTCAGGGTTCCCTAAGGTGTGTTGTCTTTGGTGGAAACCCTGGGGGCCACACTTTAAAAGGACTACCAGTTGCTACATGTGTGAACAAAAACAAAGTAAATAGTTAACTGATAATTGCCTTGTGTGGCTCATGGAATCAGGCCTATTGCCCAGAATGCGTGTCCTAAAGGAGGAGTTACCCATATGGTTATAACATAAGAGACTGTGAAACACTACCACTTCTGAGCATATATTTTTTAAGATGGTATTGAATAACGTTTTTCACAGGACATGTGGACACACAGCACAGCTGTATGTATGCCTTAGGCGTCATCCTGAGATTACACCTGGTGGGAAGAATGGCTTACTATGTGTGAGCATCATGAGGAGTAATTTGGCCAATGTGCCCTGGATGTACCTGAATCTTGACAAATACCACCCCTTGGGCATGCTGCAGAGTTTGTGGTTGCCTCTTGTGCTGCCAGTCCATGGAGCAGCATGATCTGTTAGATTTGCACCTGGAGGGTGACTCCATATAAAGGGGTAGACCCAGGTTATGGCACCCCACATAGGGCCACACATAGGACTCTATCACCACTATGAAATGTAGAGATGGGTGTCCCTGTTGTGAGATAGCTGGTCCCTTCTTTGCCAGCGAGATCAGTGAGTGACAATGCCTGACTATTGAAACTGACCCAAAGATTTAAATAAAAAGGTTACAAGGCAAGAGAACTAGAAAACCTGAAGAGGAAGGTAAAAAAATATGGATAGGGACTAGGGTTGAGCGAACCCGAACTGTAAAGTTTGGGTCCGTACCAGACTTTTGGGTGTCCGGGTCCCGGACCTGAACTATTGACTGTATGTTCGGGTTCGGGTCTGGTGTTCGGCGATGTATTGGCGCCTTTTACAAGCTGCAGGGCAGCCAATCGACGCTAGTTTCACTAGTGTGCCCTTAGAAGCCATCACAGCCATGCCTACTAATGGCATGGCTGTGATTGGGCAGTGCAGCATGTGACCCAGCCTCTATATATAGTACAGACACCCAGCACACAGCGTCACTGCTATAGACAGGTTCCTGTGCTGCTAAGAGAGGATTTTAGGAGTTAGTCTGATAAAGTCAGTCAGGCAGTCAGTCCACATTCCTTACATTTCCTTCAAATTAGTTATATCAGTGAGCGATCTACATAGCTAGAGTAGACTAGAGAGTGTCTTTATTAAGGAAAAGAAAGAGGCAGAGAGAATTATTCAAGAGATTCCTAAATCAATTGTACCCTGGCTGGGGTGCAGTGCACAGTCTTTTAACAGTGCCATGAGGCCAGTGCCAGACAAAATATAAGTTTTACCTGCAAGCTCAGTGCAGCATCACTGCACTGCATATTTTAGTAAGAGATACACCATACTCTGTGTGTATTCTGCTATTGGAAAAACATTGCAAAAAAAATGTAATTTCGCTGTGATTTTCTTTTTTTTTTTTTTCCCAATAGCATTTTCTGCAGTTTAGCAGTTTTTGAGATACACACTTTACATACTGTGTGTATTGTGCTATTGCAAAACATTGCAAAAAAATTAAATTTTGCTGCGATTTTTTCAATAGCATTTTCTGCATGTTCAGACACGCTTTAGACACTGTACGTGTATTCTGCTATTGACAAAAAATAAAATATTTAAGTGCTTTGTGCAGGAGTGCGACATACAATCGATCGATTTTTCTTCTATTGTGCTGTCCCAAAAAAAAAATTGTAGTGACATTTTTTTTTCCCAATAGCATTTTCTGCAGTTTAGCAGTTTTTGAGATACACGCTTTACATACTATTGTGCTATTGGAAAAACATTGCAAAAAAATTAAATTTTGCTGCGATTTGGGGATTTTTTTTTCCAATAGCATGTTCATACACACTTTAGACACTGTCCGTGTATTCTGCTATTGACAAAAAATAAAATATTTCAGTGCTTTGTGCAGGAGTGTGACATACAATTGATCGATATTTCTTCTATATTGTGCTGTCCCAAAAAAAAATTGTAGTGACATTTTTTTTCCCAATAGCATTTTCTGCAGTTTAGCAGTTTTTGAGATACACGCTTTACATACTGTGGGTGTATTCTGCTATTGCAAAAACACCCATTTAGGGCGAGATCATAAATTTGGAAAATATGAGGAGATCATCAAAAAGGGGACGTGGCCCGGGTCGTGGTGCTGCTAGTGGCGCTCCTGTTGCAGGGAGAGGACGTGGTCGATCTGTGCCAGCTACACACACTAGTGAAACACCTTCCTCAGGTGCGAGTAGGCGACAGAGCCTGCAGCGTTATTTCGGCGTCCCTAATGAGGCAATGAGGCTGTACGAATGTTGAGGCCAGGACAAGTACAGGCGATAGTAGATTGGGTTGCTGACAGTGCCTCCGGTTCCTTCACATTGTCTCCCACCCAGTCTCCTGATGAAAGTTCAGAGTTGCTACCTGCTGCCGATGTCCATCAGTCTTTCACCTCATCCCCTTGCAAATCAGCCAATCAGTCTGAGCCCCAAATCATGCAGCAGTCTCTTCTGCTTGTTGATGACTCTGTTAGCAGGGTTTCCCAGGGCCATCCACCTAGCCCTGCCCCAGAAGTGGAAGAGATTGTGTGCACCGATGCCCAACCACTTATGTTTCATGATGAGTACATGGGAGGACCATCGCAGCACGTCTCGGATGATGACAAAACACAGGTGCCAACTGCTGCTGCTTTCGCCATTGTGCAGACCGGACGGACACTATGCGACGGGGGACAGAATTCGACACATCATTCACCACTAGCCTTACCCAGCCATTGTTGTATTTTTGAACCAGTGTTGGCTACCTCGTCCTCCTCCACGCCGCTTCCACCTACACCGCCACATCCACCGCCACCTCAGCCTCCTACTCCATATGGACCTTGTCATCCTAGGTCAAGATTATAATTTTTTCATTTTTTTAATTTCCAAGTATTTTATTTTCCCACTATCTTATCCATTAAATTGAATAATTTTTTCCAGAAAGTGCGTATTCTGGGGTATTCCCACCATATGTGCAGCATCGTGCCGTTGAGTTTCTGAGGTTCTTAATGACTTCCTGTACCTCTTCTGCTGAGAAGGGGGCCTCCAGCATATTATTTTTATTTTAAATTTTTTTTATGTTATTTTAAGTTATTTCCCTATCCACACTTGTTTGCAGAGAACTTGCCATGCTCTTAACAAAATTTTGTTGCCATTTGCAGCCCTCTAGCCCTTTCCATGCCTTTTTTACAGCCATTTTAGTCTTCAAAAGTTCGGGTCCCCATTGACTTCAATGGGGTTCGGAGTTTGGGGTCAAGTTCGGTCCCGAACCCGGACTTTTTTCCGAAGTTCGGCCGAACCCGAACATCCAGGTGTCCGCTCAAATCTAATAGGGACACACTTCTTACAGACAAGAAGAAGAAAAAGGCAAATAACAACATGGAAATGGCCTTCCTTACTGGTTTCAACAGACAATACAAATTATTAGAGGGAATTGTGAATAAATAGTGGCCTATCCTAAAAACAGACAAAACTTTAGGGAAATACTTCCCCTACGACTGAAGTTTGTGTACAAAAGAACACCTACACTCAGAAACCAGCTTGTCCATAACGTAATAGACCCCCAACCCAAAGAAGTCAGTCTTTTCTCCAACCTAAAAGGTTTCTATAGCTGTCAGAAATGTCTACCATGTAGAGACAGTTAAAAACAAAACAGATAAAAAATACTAATTTAACAGACAAGGGCTATAAGATTAAAGTGATTGTAAAGTCTTGTTTAAAAAAAAAAAAAAACGGTGAGTGCCCCCTCAGCCAGCAGCTTGCTACAGGGTCACCCAAGCCGAGTCAGAGTTCCGTGTATCCATTCAGACACGGAGCTCCGGCCCCACCCCTCTCTCCCCTGATTATCAAACTGATTTTTATTGACAGCTGCAGGAGCCAAGGGTGCCGCCGCTGTGTCTCAGCCAAACAGAAGGAGTGTCTGGGACAGCTAACACACTCGTGGAAATCGCTGCAGAGAGAAGGGGCTCAGGTAAGTGTTCAGGGGTGCTGGGGGGGCTGCTGCACACAGAAGGTTTTCTATCTTAATGCATAAAAACTAAAAAACCTTCTTCCTTTACAACTCCTTTAAGGAGTTGATCGCCTGTACCATTACACATGTGACCTAAATTATTGAATGTCGATGCCAGCTTCAATACATTGGCAGAAAAACTAGACCACTCCATGTAAGAATCCATGTAGAACCCATTCAAATTACAGTAGTTCTTACGAGTCAATGACATTTCCTTTTGACGAATTTGGAACAGGAAAGACCACAAAGGGGCATTGCTGATTTCTTCCTATCAGTTACTATATATTGACCATTTTTTTCTGTCTCATTACAGAAGTCCAACTATGTTATTATTAGTGTCTTTTAAAAGCTGAAGAACTATAACCCCTTCATTTGAACTGCTTTATTCAGAAGATCAGGAAATCAGAATTAATTTGTAGCGTATTAAAAATAATCTCTTGCCTTATAATAATGTTTGTTGTCTACTAAAGAGTAGAATTAGTCAACTATTATTATTTTTACACAGGATTTATATAGCGCCTACAGTTTGTGCAGCGCTTTACAACATAAGGGTGTACACATAACAGTACAGTTACAATACAATATTTAATACAGAAAGAATCAGTGGGTGCTAATGATATGTAAAAATATTTTCAAGAATGATTTATAGTTTATAACAATGTTTTATTTTATTGTTAAAGTAAAGAACTATGAGCAAAATAACAAAATACATATATGCAGGGCCGGTGATACCGCTAGGTGAAAATGGCAGCCACCTAGGGTGCACTGCTGCCCAGGGCACAGCCAATGCCACTGGTTTCCCTACTCTCTGCCATAGGGATGTAGATAAGGGGGGTTTAGGAGGGTCTGAACCCCCCAGAGCACCCTGCCCAAATGCCTAGTATGTCCCTGCTGCCGCATCGAGCCACGCAGCTCAGCCTCAGCAATCAGATCTGTCAGAGAATATAGGCTGAGCGGCAGCGGCGGCATGGTCCTCAGACTTCCCCCTCCTCCATTCTTGCTCTCCTCTTTCTCTGAAAGTTGGGGCCTGGGGATGGGGCAAGCCATTGATTGGTAGCTGGGACATTGGCAGTCCTAGCAATCAATCACTTGCTTGCCCCGTCCCCTGGTCCTGACATTCAGAGAAGGAGGGCAAGGATGGAACTTCCTCCATCAGGCCTACCTGGCCAAAGAGTGACATCACTGCAGATAGAAAACTGGGAGACAGGGCGGGTTCTGCACAGATGTTCCAGGCTGACCAGTGGCACTGAGGGACTCAGGTGAGCTGAATATCCTGCTGCTGGTACTTGTACAAATGTCTTCCTACCCCCCACCACCTCACCTACCCAGCATAATGCCTCACTCACTCCTCATACTTCCTCACCCACCCCCCCATACTGCCTCATCCACCCCTCATACCACCTCACCTTTTGTCAGGAATCAGCAGCTGATAGACCAGATATATGTAGCCACACACAGAAACTGGGACCAGACTATATGTATATATCTTTGTGAATTTGTGAAACGGTGAAACAAAAGACAATCACACACCAGCAAACAGTTAACACAAACAAACCCCAGTGATAAAATACCGTATTTATCGGCGTATAACACGCACCGGCGTATAACACACACCCCAAGTTTAGGAGGGCATTTTAAGGAAAAAAAGTTTTAGGAGGGAAGTTTAGGGAAAAAAAAAAACTTACATTTAAGCGTCATTTGCAGCTTGCCCAGCGTCATTGCAGCCTTGCCCAGCGTCATTGCCGCCTTGCCCAGCGTCATTGCAGCCTTGCCCAGCGTCAGTGCAGCCTTGCCCAGCGTCAGTGCAGCCTTGCCCAGCGTCATTGCAGCCTTGCCCAGCGTCAGTGCAGCCTTGCCCAGCGTCAGTGCAGCCATGCCCAGCGTCATTGCAGCCATGCCCAGCATCATTGCAGCCATGCCCAGGGTCATTGCAGCCATGCCCAGGGTCATTGCAGCCTTGCCCAGGGTCATTGCAGCCTTGCCCAGGGACGTTGTACCTTGCCAGCGTCATTGCAGCCATGCCCAGCGACATTAGAAGTCCGGTCCGGGTTTAAATTTCCCGCCGCCGAGACTCTGTCGCGCGCGCCGCCGAAAAAGTCCGAGGCGCGGCCGAAAAAGACCGAAGCGGCCCCCGGAAAAGGCCGAGCCGACTGTTCAGCTCCGATCGCGGTCCCGCCTCCCTGCTGTTTCCGGACCGAGCGCAGGGAGGCGGGACTCCGAGTAGAGCCGAACAGTCTGCTTGGTCTATTTCGGCGCGGCTTGGTCTTTTTCGGCGGCGCTCGCTATTTTTCGGCGGCGCTTGCCATTTTTTAATTTTTTGTTGGGGGTATCGGCGTATAACACGCACCCACGACTTTCCCACGATTTTTAGGGGGAAAAAGTGCGTGTTATACGCCGATAAATACGGTACCTAATAAACCTAACAGAGACCTAACAACTAACTACAGTATATACAAAATATACACAAAATGAAGGATGCAAGGAAGGGGGGGGATCAAGACTGGGTACAGGAACAAGGAGCAGGAGTAAGCGGCAGGGTACACATAGGCAAAGGAATCTGGCAAGCAAGGATGACAATTCAAAACACTGACGCAAGGAGCAGTAGCAAAGGTGGAACTTAAGTACCCTCCCAGTAAGGCTGCATTCACACCTGAGCGTTTTGTCACCTGAAGCCTGAAGCTACAAAACGCTAGAGGGGAAAAAATACATTATTCTCTATGGAGATGGTTCACATCTCCACTCCAAAATGCCTGAAGCCCTGCGCCTGAAGCTCAAACAAGTTCCGGACCTTTTTTTGGCGCTCGAATCGGGCAGATTTGGGCATTTTTCTTCTTTTTTACATTGGTGACCTTTTGCTCTATACAAAATCACATCAAAACGCAATAAAAAACGCTGCAAATCGTGGTAAAAAACACTGCAAAAAACGCTGCAACTCGCACAATTTTCTGCCTGAAAACGCTACGCTCAGGTGTGAATGCAGCCTAAGTGTGGCCAGGTGGAGCTGATCGCCGGAAACTGCTGGCTGCTGGGAGACACTTTCTGGTGAACACAAGAACTGCAGATTTCTGCCCAGAGCACAGGTCCTAACACCTTTTCACTTTTAGGTATAGCATTTCCCTCCATCCCTTCCTAATCACTGCTCCTCCCTGTCACCCATCTAATCCCCCCAGGTTACAGCTACTTCCACCCACCTCCCCCTCATTCCATCTCTTACTCACCTAAACCTTCCTCCCAGTCAAAGCACCTTACACATGCCTTGTTCTGCCCTGCTTGTCATACTGGAAGTGTATTAGTCTGCTGACCCATAAAACAATGCACTCCCTATCTGGTTGGTCTCTTCCTTCATTTGTTATTAAAGTGGTATTACTGCCTAACCAAAACTATTCTCAAAAATGCCCCCCCCCCCCCCATTTACTACTGATCCATAAAATCTGCCTCATTTACTACAGACCCCCTGAACTCTGCATCTCTTACTAACGACCCCTTAATTTTGTGTCCTTTTAAGCCACAGCCAATATTCAGCACAATGAGAACCACGCCCAATATTTTCTGTGAAGCACTGCATGTGCCACACTTTCTTTTTTACAGCTAGGAGACTTATCATTTTGCACACAGGCCTTTCAGAAAACACCCCCATAGCCAACCTTACTTAGTAGGTGCAAGAAGCACTATGCAGAGTGGACACAGACACAGCCCACTCTCTTCTATGAGGCAGTCGGGTTGAAGCAGATTGCCTGTCCACTTCCATCTGACTTTTATCAAATCCCCTAGATGGATCAGGAATGGATCCCCATGCATCTGTTTATGGTGGCCCAGATCAGATTTGATGCTGGCAGGTGTAAATAGACACATGTCCACTGACATCCATAGAGATCAATGGAAGGTCCGATCAGGTCCGCCTGAAAAACTGACAGGCAGAACCAATTGGTCCATCAGTGTGAAAGGGGCCTTAAGGTGTTATTCTTTAGGGCTCCCCACACTCTTCAGTCACGGTCTTCATAAAGACGCCTTCACCAAGCATTAATGAATATTCTCCTCATAAAAGGCAAATAAAGTTGACTATACTTGTATGTGATAAAACAACCATTTTAACTATGAAACTAGCCTGAGTGAATTGTAGATTTCTTTGCATTCACTTATATATAGTTTTAATACTTAGGTGTTTAGCTTGAAGAGGAACTTCACCTAGCTAAAATTAAATATCCAACACTGTACTAACTGTCCCTGTAGAGAAAAAAAATCTGTACACTAGTCCATGAAGTCCAGCATTATCTACCTTTCAGCCAAAATTCTCCTAGCACCATTTTGCCTATCTACCCCATCTTGAAATGAGATCCCTTGCATGTGCAGATATTCTGGGAGTCTTCACCAGGTTCAGCATGCCTGCCATGCAGATGCATAGGAATCTTATGAATGCACAGATGTACCGCAGGTCTCTTCCAGGTTTATGGGACCTGGCAGTGACCTACAGTGGGGTTGATTTACTAAAACGGGAGAGTGTACAATCTGGTGCAGCTGTACCTAGTAGCCAATCAGCTTTTAACTTCAGTTTGTTTAATTAATCTTTGACAAAAAACTGAAAGATTTCTATGCAGAGCTGCACCAATTTTTGCACTCTCCAGTTTCAGTAAATCAACCCCAGTGTGTCTTTGCATGCACAAGATCTATAGCTGAAACCTTGAATCACTGCCTCCTGGGATGTGTTATGTAGACATACCAGAAGACAGTGGGTACCCTGCCTTCCAAACATATTTATTTTTTTAATTTAAAAAAACGGTATTTGTGTAAGACGATGAGGGGAGAAGGAGGATTTTTTTTTTCGTGGGTGAAGGTTTGCTTTAACATCTTCACTAACATGTTTCCCCAGAGAACATATGGAAATTAAGAGGTTACTGCAACAATATGTGTGAAAAATCATCTTGCCTTTGTAGGCCTTGACTTCCTACAGCACAAACATGTTGTGACTCATCATTTAGATTTTAAGGTAATTCAGTGGTATATGATTTACACCCACAGAATGCTATTATAATTTCCATAGTGGGAAACATATTTTCTCAGACACAAGCTGCAGGCACTCTGTTATTTAAAAAAAAAATTATATGATTTTCCAATCGTCAGAGAAACGTAATTATAAAAAAAATAAAGCATAGACAATAGTGGAGAATTTGTCATAAAATATACAGTCATGTTTTCACTATCACTTAATTAAATCATTATTTAAAGTGCATGGTCTATGGAAGTAACAGTTATGTCATAATAGTAATCATGGACATCTGCAGTGGCGGCTGGTGGGGGGGCAGAAAACAACCACCCCCCACGGCACCTCAAACCCCCCCTTCGCTGTCTTCCCACCCACTGGCACTTACCCAATCTAGTCAGCGGGCACATCGGGCATCAGTGGAGATCGGGCATTGATGGGCACATCGGGCAGCGGTGGGGATCGGGCAGTGACGGGCACATCGGGCGGCATCGACTCCCGTGTCTTCTCCTCCTCGCTTGCCCGTGCGTCTTCTCCCCTCTTAGAGGATTGCATGTCCTTTCAGCCATTTGGGTGACAGGTATCAGACCCGCTTCCGGATATTGGCCGGGTGGAAGATCAGTGTTGCATTCTCTGTTGTAACACCTGGGTGGGCTCATGGCGTGGCTATTTTGAAGCCTCTTAGAGCCTCTGGCTCTAATCAGGGACTTAAAAAAACACCCCAGCCACTGTAATTCATGCGCCCGGCGTCCGTAAGGGGCCAGACGCATGAATAGGGGGTTAGCGGCCGTGGACTGGAAAGAGCATGGAGGTGGCGGACATGTTAACCACTTCAGCCCCCGGACCAATTGTCAGCTTAAGGACCAGAGGTCTTTTTTCAATTTCGCACTGCACTACTTTACTTTAACTGGTAATTGTGCGGTCATGCAATTTTGTAACGAAACGAAATTTGCGTCCTTTTCTTCCCACAAATAGAGCTTTCTTTTGATGGTATTTGATTGCCTCTGTGATTTTTATTTTTTGCGATATAAACGGAAAAAGAGCGAAAATTTTGAAAAAAAAAAGAGATTTTCTACTTTTTGTTATAAGAAAAATCTAATAAACTCAATTTTAGTCAAACATTTGGGCCAAAATGTATTCAGCCACATGTCTTTAGTAAAAAAAATGCCAATAAGCGTATATTGATTGGTTTGCGCAAAAGTTATAGCGTCTACAAACTAGAGTACATTTTCTGGAATTTACACCGCTTTTAATTTATGACTGCCTATTTCATTTCTTGAGGTGCTAAAATGGCAGAGAAGTACAAAACCCCCCCAAATGACCCCATTTTGGAAAGTAGACACCCCAAGCTATTTGCTGAGAGGCATGTTGAGCCCATTGAATATTTTTTTTTTTTAGTCCCAAGTGATTGAATAAAGACAAAAATAAAAAATAATTTTTTTTTTCTTCAAAAAGTTGTCACTAAATGATATATTGCTCACACATGCCATAGTTATATGTGGAATTGCACCCCAAAATCCATTTTGCTGCTTCTCCTGAGTATGGGGATACCACATGTGTGGGACTTTTTGGGAGCCTAGCCGCGTACGGGGCCCCGAAACCCAAGCACCGCCTTCAGGATTTCTAAGGGTGCAAATTTTTGATTTCACTCCTCACTACCTATCACAGTTTCGAAGGCCATAAAATGCCAAAATAGCACAAAACCCCCCCAAATGACCCCATTTTGGAAAGTAGACACCCCAAGCTATTTGTTGAGAGGCATGGTGAGTATTTTACAGCTCTCATTTGTTTTTGAAAATGAAGAAAGTAAAGAAAAAAAAATTTTTTTTTTTCTTTTTTCAATTTTCAAAACTTTGTGACAAAAAGCGACATCTGCAAAATACTCACAATACCTCTCAGCAAATAGCTTGGGGTGTCTACTTTCCAAAATGGGGTCATTTTGGGGGGTTTTATGCCATCTGGGCATTCCATGGCCTCCGAAACTGTGATTGGCAGTGAGAAGTGAAATAAAAAAATTACTCCCTTAGAAAGCCTGAAGGCGGTGCTTGGTTTTTGGGGTTCCGTACGCAGCTAGGCTCCCAAAAAGTCCCACACATGTGGTATCCCCGTACTCAGGAGAAGCAACAGAATGTATTTTGGGGTGTATTTCCACATATGCCCATGACATGTTTGAGCAATATATCATTTAGTGACAACTTTTTGTAAAAAAAAAATATATATATTTTTTTTTTTTCATTATTCAATCTCTTGGGACAAAAAAAAAAAATATTTAATGGGCTCAACATTGCTCTCAGCAAATAGCTTGGGGTGTCTACTTTCCAAAATGGGGTCATTTGGGGGGGGGGTTTGAACTGTCCTGGCATTTTATGCACAACATTTAGAAGCCTATGTCACACGTCACCCACTCTTCTAACCACTTGAAGATAAAGCCCTTTCTGACACTTTTTGTTTACATGAAAACATATTTTTTTTTTTGCAAGAAAATTACGTTGAACCCCCAAACACTATATATATTGTTAAAGCAAAGGCCCTACAGATTAAAATGGTGGGTGTTGCATTTTTTTTTTCCACACAGTATTTGCGCAGCGATTTTTCAAACGCATTTTTTGTGGAAAAAATACACTTTTTTTTATTTTAATGCACTAAAACACACTATATTGCTCAAATTTTTGATGAAATAAAAAATATGATCTTAGGCCGAGTACATGGATACCAAACACGACATGCTTTAAAATTGCGCACAAACACGCAGTGGCGACAAACTACATACATTTTTAAAAGCCTTTAAAAGCCTTTACATGATACCACATTAGATTCACGGAGGAGGTCTACTGCTAAAATTACTGCCCTCGATCTGACCTTCGCGGTGATACCTCACATGCATGCTGCAATTGCTGTTTACATATGACGCCAGACCAACGCTTGTGTACGCCTTTGCGCAAGAGAAGGGGGGGCAGGGGTGCTTTTTTTTTTTTTTTTTAGTTTTTTTTTTATTTATTTAGCTTTTTTATTCTATTTTTAAACTGTTCCTTCCATTTTTTTTCTTTGTTATGATTTTTATTGTTATCTCAGGGAATGTAAATATCCCCTATGATAGCAATAGGCAGTGACAGGTACTCTTTTTTTGAAAAAATTGGGGTCTATTAGACCCTAGATCTTTCCTCTGCCCTCAAAGCATCTGACCACACCAAGATTGGTGTGATAAAATGCTTTCCCAATTTCCCAATGGCGCGGTTTATATCCGGGAGGGGGGACATTCCCTCCCACTGCTTGTAAAAGCAGTCTAGAGGCTAATTACCCGCTAGAATTGCTTTTACATGAAAGCCGATCACTGGCTGAAAAGAATGATACCAAGATGATACCTAAACCTGCAGGCATCATTCTGGTATAACCATTCAAAGTCCAGCAACATACTGGACATATATTGTAATCTTTTTTTTTTTCATGCAGCCTCTTGGCTGAACGAAAAAAAGAGATTGATTGGTGGGTATGCCCACCATTAGAATACCTCCCTTCATCCACCCACTTCTAATGATGGGCATACATGCACCATTTATATATGCCGATGCATGGGGGCATCCTCCCGCAAAAGTTATGCCGTGTACACACGGTCGGAATTTCGACCGTATGTACGTGGCATTAGGAGCCAATCGCTCCTCCGCCCCCCCTGCTGCCCCCATGCTTCGGCACATATGCTCTTTTTTTTAACTGTGGTGGTGAAATCACCTCCTACAGCGTTGGAGTCGCGGCTTTATGTATCGTGGGAGCAAACGCTGTTGCTGTCAAGATAAATAAATCCGCGCTGCAACTGAATGGCGCACCTGAAAACAAAAAAATGCTTAACACTAAAACACAGTAAACAAAATTACATACCTGAAAAGCAAGCATGATAAAACATGATAAAACATAATAAAACATTGCAGAATAGAATGGAGTAAAAAAAGAGCAACAATAGAGAGAGAGAGAGAACAATAAAACGACAACTATTTTTGTTTTTTTTATTTTTTTGAGATTCACAGGTAAAAAAGCTCCTGACTGTTAGCGACTGAATCAAAACGCTACCACAAAAAAAATGTTAGCGATCGCAGGGATCAGGCCTGACTCTGCGAACGCTGCAGTTATGTGTGCTTAGTGTTTTGTAAGTGACAGTGATCGATCGATACTGCACTTGGGTGGGCTGGGCTGGGCTGGGCTGGGCGGAGGGGGAAAACGCAGGTGCTAGCAGGTATCTGGGCTGATCCCGCTAACAATGCGTTTTTTTGGAACCCTAAACTGCTGGGACGCTAGTATAGATCTGATCAGATCAGATATTGATCTGTTCAGATACTATACCACTAAGGGAGGTGTATGCTTTGCGCGTGGGTGTTTGCGGTACTGGCACTAACCTGGGGCGACGCAGACCTTATTTGACCCTAAAACCTAATTGATATCACCCGCCGGGCGATCAGGGGGTTAAACCGTTATTGGGTAATAAATGGCGGGTGCCCTGACAGTATAAAAAACAAGCTAACTAACCAGCGTCACCCGTAACAGTAATACAAAAAAAAACTGGTTACCTAGCGACACTAATGCAGCGATCAGAAAAACGATCGCTTAGTGACACTGGCAAAAGGGGGTGAAAGGGTTAACTAGGGGCAATCAGGGGGTTAAACCTTTATTAGGTAATATATGGGGGTACCTGACGCTATATAAAAACCTGACGGGGAACCTAAATAACGAAATAACTAACTGGCTAACCAGCGTCACCAGTGACATTTTATACGGTGATCACTGGTGAAAGGGTTAACTCTAGGGGCAATCAGGGGGTTAAAACCTTTATTTAGGTTGTAATATGGGGGTACCTGACCTATAAACCTATTTATGAACCTATATAAACATGGCGGTTAACCTAAAAAAAAACTGGTTACCTAGCGACACTAATGCAGCGATCAGAAAAACGATCGCTTAGTGACACTGGCAAAAGGGGGTGAAAGGGTTAACTAGGGGCAATCAGGGGGTTAAACCTTTATTAGGTAATATATGGGGGTACCTGACGCTATATAAAAACCTGACGGGGAACCTAAATAACGAAATAACTAACTGGCTAACCAGCGTCACCAGTGACAGTTATACGGTGATTACTGGTGAAAGGGTTAACTCTAGGGGCAATCAGGGGGTTAAAACCTTTATTTAGGTTGTAATATGGGGGTACCTGACCTATAAAACTATTTATGAACCTATATAAAACATGGCGGTTAAAATAAAAAAAAAAATGGTTACCTAGCGACACAATGCAGCGATCAGAAAAACGATCGCTTAGTGACACTGGCAAAAGGGGGTGAAGGGGTTAACTAGGGGCAATCAGGGGGTTAAACCTTTATTAGGGGGGGGTAGGGGGCTACCTAGGACCTAAAACTAACTGCCCTGACAGTTATTACAGTCACACTGACACTAAATGCAGTGATCAGTAAATAAATGATCACTGCAATTAGTGACACTGTGACTGGGGGGGGAGGGGGTGATCTGGGGGGTGATCTGGGGGTGACAGGGGGGTGGATTGTGTGCCTATGTGTACTGGTGTCAGTGTACTGTTTGTGCACTAACCTTTACATCTTCTCTGCTCGGCGTTCCGGTCACATAGACCGGCGCACCGAGCGTGACATCACTTCCGCCTTCCTGTCTATACAATAGACAGGAAGGGGAAGCTTTTCATTCGCCAGGAGCGATCGCGAGGGGGTGGCCAGAAACCACTGGCCGTCCCCTCGTCCCGGATCGCTCCTGAAGCGATGCCGACCGTCGGACCCCCCAACCGCCCCGCCGGCGGAGGGGGGTCCGATCGGACCCCCCAACCGCCTGAAGAATGGCACGTACAGGTACGTGGTTCTGCCTGTACGTGCCATTCTGCCGACGTATATCTACATGGGGCGGTCGGCAAGTGTTTAAAATACAACCTTGATGCAAAAGGTAAATGGTTGTGTCTGCAAATAACATAAGTTATGCAGTTGACAAAAAGTTAAGGCAATGCTGTAGGTACACTCGATATGCACAACTGCAGCAAACAAAGCCTTATGGACATATGCATAAAAAAACAGCTCAAAGCTGCAAATGGGGAACTGCAGCAATGTAGAGAGATTGCGGAACGAAGCCGCTGGAGATAATGATAGACAGCGAGTGACTGATAGACTCCTCCCCCGTACGTACGTTACGTCCTCCTGGACTTCGTCAGTGTGTGGTGGATATAACATGGCGTCCAGTCTGCTCAGAGGGTGTGTGGTTATGAAGGCACCAAGGTCACATGGAAACATGGGGCTCTAGATATTTACTAGCATTTTCGTAATTATACTCTGTTGGATTTTATCATCTGTTGCAAGACTTTGTTCTGTGTTGGAAGTCAAAAGTGCATCTCTCTGGAAGAATTGGGTTGCTGCGGAACAATACTTATAATAACTACAAATCATCTACCCACTACATATTATATAACTACACTACCCCGCCCTCCCTCCATTCTAAGCTCCAACAGCGGCCCAGGGACAGGCAGATAAGGGGCCCCCAGCACCAGCGGGAGGTGCATGCAGCCAGGTACTGCTACCCCGCTCTCCCCTCCACTCCAAGCTCCGACAGAGGCCTGGAGACAGGCGGATCAGGGGCCCATGAGAACCGGTGGGAGGTGCATACAGCCAGGGATTGCTACCCTGTTCTCAACTCCAAGCTCCAACAGCGGTCTGGAGGACAGGTGTATCCGGGCCCCCCCCCAGGACCGGCAGGGGGTGCATGCAGCCAGGGACTGCAACCTGGGACAGTCTGCGTTCTAAGAAGGATCTTCTGGAAGGAGCAGAGAACCCCATCCTCATCACCCTAAAGGAGAAGGGCCCTGCACGCTGCTGGCCAGCGGGAAAATCCTATGGAAGGAGGTACCAGGCATCGTACACACCAATACACAAACTGGGATGGGGGTGCACAGAAGGGACTACAGCCAGGGCTAAGGGCCCCCTCTCTCATTCCCACCCCTATCTCATCCCCAATCCCCTTATCTCTTACTCACCCCTAATCCCCCCTCTCTCATCCCCAACCCCCCCACCCCTCTCTCTCACTCATCCCCAATCCCCTCTCTCTCATCCCCAATCCTCCCTCTCTCACCCTCTCTATTTTACCCACCCCCTCTCTCTCTCTCTGTCACCCCCTCATTTACTCACCCCCCCTCTCTCTGAAAGACAAAACCACTGATCACATCCACCTCAAACACTGCCACTGATTCCCCCCCCAAGCATTGTCATTGACCCCATCCCCCTCAACCCCCCCCAAAGCACTGCTACTGATCCCACCCCCCCCCCAAGCACTTCCACTCATCCCATCCCCACCAGCACTGCCTTCACTCATCCCACCACCCCCCAGCACTGCCACTGATCCCATCAACCCCCCAGCACTTCCACTGATCACACCCTCCAATCCCCCCCGCCACTGATACCATTCCACCCCTCACCACCACCACTGCCCACCCCCCCCTAGCCCCAGCAACCAATGGGTAAGCATAAATTATGTGCTGTAACCTCTAGCAACTAATCAGTGAGCAGTCATGTTATGCTTTAACCTCTGGCAACAAATCACAATTGCTGTCTGATCTGCTGCACTAAACTGATTTGGAGTTTAGCTGCTATGTTACAAAGCAGGTGGAAAGCAAAATTGCATTGGGGGGCCCAAAGAAAAGGTTTTCAAAGGGCTTTGCATAGCACAAGCAAACAAAGGTTTTCCCAGCATACTTACCAGCTCGCAAGTTTTCAAATATATGTGGAAGCCACACATACTGTATTTCAATTTCCTATGGATCTGTAGATTCAGGAAATGGGCAAAATTCTGCAAGAATAGGAGTCAAATGTTCTTCGTCTGCAGAGTCTAATGTTCTTTATATGCAGGTTAGCCATCTTTGTGGCACGCTTCTGCCTTATAAATAGAGTCCAGGAGGCGACAGAGGTGAGACCATCAGAGATATACAAAAAGGCAGAGAGGGTCCACTAGATAATACAGCACCTCATCCCTTAATATAAGAATATCAACAAGAGGGGGATGGTGGACTAGGGATTATAGCGGTGCAAAGGTAATGTAAGAGAGTCGGGGTAGACTCACAGTTCAAGGCTCGTAATACTTGTTAGTTAATAAAACAATTTTTATTACATATAAACAATTGTATCAATACACACAAAAGGAAAAAATATATATAAATGAAAAAATATTAGCAATATATATTTTTTTAAAGATAGGACTCAATTAAATAGGTCAAGACAGATGATTAAAATGTCACTTACAACAATTTACAATCATTGGTATAGAAAACAGTACAAAATCAGCGATAGAGTCAAATTATGCACATGGAGTTAGAGGTACAGTTCACATTTGATGTGAAAAAAAGTGTAGTGTATGGCGTTATGTCCATGAACCAATTTTTCATGGACTCACAACACTATTTAAATTACTTTTTATTATCTGTTTATATTTCTTTGGTTTATCCTTCTCTAATTAGATAACACATCAAATGTCTAATCTGGTGACTCCCGCCTTCTACTAGGCAATTTTGGCACCCTATATGACTACCCTACCCTACGGTTGCGGCTGAATCTGATCCACACCTCGATCAGGGTAAGCTTGGGAAGGTGTTAAGGGGGATTTTTCCCTTCTTTTTTCCATCTCGGGAAGGAGGGGCACAAGCACTTCCTTTGTGCTGGTAATTGGCGATATTCCACTCTATACTACACTTGTCCTTTTTATTGATCTTTATCTATCCAAATGGCTCTAATTTCCTCTCTCACCGACTATGGAACTAACTATGATACTTTCTTCAATAGACACATCAAGTACGCAAAGTAGACATACCCTGAGGAAGCCATTGTTATGGCGAAACATGTCGGAACAGTCTACTAAGACTTATTTAGTTCATCTCAGGTCTTTTTTTCACATCAAATGTGAACTGTACCTCTAACTCCATGTGCATAATTTGACTCTATCGCTGATTTTGTACTGTTTTCTATACCAATGATTGTAAATTGTTGTAAGTGACATTTTAATCATCTGTCTTGACCTATTTAATTGAGTCCTATCTTTAAAAAAATATATATTGCTAATATTTTTTCATTTATATATATTTTTTCCTTTTGTGTGTATTGATACAATTGTTTATATGTAATAAAAATTGTTTTATTAACTAACAAGTATTACGAGCCTTGAACTGTGAGTCTACCCCGACTCTCTTACATTACCTTTGCACCGCTATAATCCCTAGTCCACCATCCCCCTCTTGTTGATATTCTTATATTAAGGGATGAGGTGCTGTATTATCTAGTGGACCCTCTCTGCCTTTTTGTATATTACTTTCTGTCCTAGGTGTTTCAATACACCAATCCTTGACAGATGGTCCTTAAATAATTCCATCATATTTAAATTATTTAGCTTTGGGGGATACACACAGTTCACAGCTCTTTTTACAAAATACCTATCTCAGATATAAAATCTAGAAATACATTATAATGAACTGCTAATCAATTGTTTAGTAATTTGATAACGAATATTTGTCTATCATTGAGAGCTTTAAAACGCTTTGGCGCATGATGGTTGACCTCACCGGGGAGGCTTGGAAGGGACTGATGACCAAAATACAACAGTCCCAGAACACTACCAACATCTCTGATGCCGACCTAGATCGTGACTTTATGCGACTCCAACGTCTCTTGGAAAAGAAGGTACGAATATATTGGCATAAAACGTACTTTGAGAAATATGTTGAACATAAAATTGTCCCATGGGGACTACGAATTCAAATTTTTCCCAACGTGAAAAAAGTCAATGATGTTCTCAAATCCTCTTGGGAATTCAATCTCCAAACTTGCTCATTTGGCATGATATCCATATTATGTAAACAGTATGAATGCGAACTTGATCAACTCGATACCTCGGTCTCTGATTGGTATGAAAATCATATCTTATGTCTATCGTCCCCCCGTTTTGCCCAAAAGGATAAAAACCTACGGGCACACATTGAGGAATATACCCTAAGCATTATCAGTAATAAAGAAAATAAATTTTTAAGAGATAGATCTGCCCACCAAAATGGCTATGCCTACAAATGGGATAATCCCACTTTTCCCAGAGCACCAACAAAATCATCCAATTTTCAACCATCCAAAAATAACACTGACCCACCTAGCACCTCATCCAATTCCTTCAGTTCGAGTACAACCTACCACGAACTTTCTCAGGACCCCATTACAAAAAAACGAAAGAATGATCAACATATTTCATCTACAGAGCTAATTAAACGAGCCCTAAATACAAGTACCCTAACTAGACCCTCCAGCACTCGTCCAAAAACCTCGAATATTTCGACTCCCCATCTCAAAAACCAATCTTCTTCTTCAAATATACCTCCTCCAACTACACACATGTGCACGTTGGACTCTTCCAATTTTTCAACCCCTGCACTTGCATCACCCATTAGAAGAGCCAGCGAACCGTGCTTATCTACTATGTTTCCCATACCCTCCCAGGAATTGAAACTGGCACCTATTTTTTTAGGCCAGAATCAAGACCCACCCTCAACACCGACATAATTCCTCAGTTCACCACAGAATTAATTGCAGCAACGAATCTCGATGTTGTAAACCTCTCCTTTACTCCCCTAACACCACCCCAGATCCAAGTTTTACAACTGGGCCTCACCTTTTGCCCTTCCACGGACTTTGATTGTTTTCAATTAGTGAAAGACCTTCATCTCTTTGCGAGAAAACTATTGTACAAAACAATCTATCATTCAAAAACCACATCTACTCAGATGGCTAATACAGACAATACTGTTCCAACTTTAGCAGAAATCCAAGCCCTTGAGGACCTAATGACCCTCTTAGACGAAGCTGATCCAACCGACGATGACCTTTTGGACAACATACAAAATGAAACCACTAGTCCGGTCCCCATTTTTTTGTGTCCTACTTCTTTCAAACCGAAATCTAGAAATTTCCCCTCACTAACCACGAATCCCGCCATTTGGGCATTTGTGGAACAAACTACTAAGGAACTAAAAAAACTTAACCTGGATGAATCAGGTATGTCAAACCTCACCAAGGTACAACAGAGAGCTCTTAAATCCCTTCAGTCTAATCGTAATATAGTTATCAAACCCTCCGATAAAGGAGGAAACGTGGTTGTCATGGATGCCCTGGCTTACATGAATATGTGCCACGACATCCTTGACAACCACGAATGGTACAGACCCATTTGCCCCACTAGAATCAAGTCTTACATTTTAGACTACCAAAATCTAATTTTTCACGCAACCAAAAAGGGAATCATAGATACCAACACTTGGAAATTTCTACATGTAACCCACCCCAAAACCCCAACCTTTTATTCTCTTCCTAAACTTCATAAATCAATAAAAAAACCTCCAGGCAGACCCATTGTCTCTGGCTGTGAAGGGCTCACAGAAAGAGCTAGTGAACTCGTAGATAAACATCTTGCCCCATTGGTATCTGCTCTTCCTTCACACATTAAGGACACCATCCATCTACTACGTGTCCTTGAAAACCAGCAACTACCTGTAAATTCATACCTTGTTGCATTAGATGTTGAATGTCTCTATAACGCCATACCTCACGACAGAGGAGTGGAAGTTATAGCCAAACAACTAAAATGTCTTGGCCCCAATGCACAACCATATAATAACTTTGTTTTATCTCTGCTTAAGTTTATCTTAACCAGAAATTACTTTACGTTTGGATCCTCCCACTACCTCCAGATACAGGGCGTAGCAATGGGCACTAAATGTGCCCCTTCCTACGCCAATCTGTATCTGGGGGGGTGGGAAAAGGACATTCTTTCGGATCCGGAGATGAGGTGCTATACTCAGCACATCCTCTCCTGGATGAGATACATCGATGATATTTTAATTTTCTGGACTGGTACCTATCCAGACCTACAACGTTTTTTTGAAAAAATCTCTATCAACACATACAATCTTAAATTCTCTTTGGAGTACAGCCAAGAAAAGATCACTTTTCTTGATCTCACCATAACTATTGACAATGAAGGTAAATTATATTCCTCGCTATATAGAAAAGCTTCGGCTGGCAATACCATATTGCATGCATCCAGTTCTCACCCTAAAAACCTTATAAAAAGCATACCGTACAGCCAATATTTGCGAATAAGAAGAAACTGCACTAATGATAAAGACTTTTACCAAGCATCTTTTGAACTATATCGAAGATTGAAATCTAGAGGCTACAGCCATAATTTACTTAAACAATCATTTAATAGAGTTAAATGCTTGCAACGAAAGGAACTAATCTTTAGGGACAAAAATCTTCAACTAAACCAACCTGTACGTCTCATTACCCAATACTCCAATCAGTCTGCCCAAGTTAGGAACACTATAAATACATTCTGGCCCCTACTATCATCAGACCCTATAATAGGACAGTATGTGAAAACATACCCAGAAATTACTTATCGTCGACCATCATCCCTTAGCGATAAACTTACCTCTAGTCATTTCTATGCCCCAGATGATCCAAAAAAAATGGACCAAGCTGGTACCTTCCCTTGTGGACACTGTGACTCATGTCTGTTTTTGTCCAATTCTACTAACACTCTACTACCTAATGGGAATTTACATAAGCCCAAACATCGGGTTACGTGTAATACTGTAGGGGTTATCTATTTAGCCACTTGCCGATGTGGATGTTTCTATGTCGGTAAAACAAAAAGAGCTTTCTCCATTCGTATACAGGACCACATAAAACCTCTATCTAAAAAGAAAATTTCAACTGCGATAAATCGCCATGTAGCTCTAAAACACAACTTTGATCCCACTACAATGTTATTTTCTGCCCTAGAACATTTACCCCTCAATATACGCGGAGGGGACATTGACAACCGTCTCCTCCAACTTGAAACTAGGTGGATATATACCCTAGATGCCACCAGATACCCAGGTATGAACGAGTACATCAGCTTCAAATCTTTTCTCTAACAACCATTATCTTTAATATAAACTATCCCCTTCGGATATAAATGGTTCCCCCCTTTCTGGAGTCTCGCCCGGTGATGTCCCCGCCATCATGCGCCAAAGCCCGCTCCGTTTTGTCTGTTTTCATTGTCCTATGCAATTTGTCTCTATTGCTTACTTTCAATTAATATTTTATGCTCTGTATCACGCATAGAAACTATCTTGAAACCTTCCTAAACATACTGTATGGGTATTGAATCCTGACTGCATACACTCTCTCTTGTCAAACTGCCCCTGACTTTTGTAATAGACGCTTGACCAACTTTAATTTGGCTTGATATGTCTGACTCTTTTATATACTCTTGCTCAAACTTGTCATGTTTTCACAGACCTAACCAGCTAAGGTCTCCATTTAGCTATGATTTAAACATGCCTAAATTTTATTGTACTTGGTATTGATAACCTTGGACTTTTTGCCGGTGAGAATGCCCCCAATTTCTCCAACCCACAGGAATGTCGCTAATATACAGCCATTATTGGCCTCTTTTCATTCTAGCCCTTTTTCTCTCCCCCCTCCCCTTCCTTTCCAGGTGCCCTCCTACCATCATTCGGTGTATGGATTCGGCCGCCGCCCAGGGGGCGGACATGTCACGTTTGGGGACAGCCCTGCTGCCTAGTATGGACACCCGAGGGCGGACTTTCCAAGCCCGCCCACCTCTAGCCTCTGCCACTCACTCACCGTTATACGGCGATGACGTCATCACGCCCGCTGCGCGCCTATCGCCGGGAACTATGGGTACTGTAGGCTCCCGGCTATGACGCGCTGTGCGCATGCGCTTAGGCCTCTATGTCCGCTGATCGAGGGGCGGCCCCACGCCTCCTCGATCTGGAAGGCGGTATTTAAACCAGCCTGCTACCTCAGTCCACTACAGGACTCTGGAGGCACCTGACGCACTACACCTGTCCGCATCCAAGTAAGCAACCAAATCTTTTTGTTATCTCCCTTTGGTATCTCTCTCAGTCTATTGAATACTTATTAGGGCCATCTGAATATCATCCCTTTTTTTTAGCCTCTTGCAGACCCTTGACTGACCGGACACTTTCTCCTTTCCCCCTTGCTTTAAGGGTGCTTATAATTGTATATTATAAGCAGAACTGGGCCTTGTATCTCATACTTTAAAAACAGGTATTTGATTCCCCCTCTTTACAATTTTACCTAACCCAATACCTTTCCCTTCCTTCACCTTTAACCAATTCCCTGCTCAACAACGTAATCTCTTGCCTATTCATTGTCTCCTCAGGTGCCTCCTGTTTACATTCTGGTTATTTTTTCAGAACCCTTTGGTTCCTTTTTATTTATTTTTTTCTAACCGCTTCTCCAAACAAACGAAAGTAAGTAATTATTTGAGACATAGTCCTCTATGTAGTGTATGGCGTTATTTCCATGAACCAATTTTTCATGGACTCACAACACTATTTAAATTACTTTTTATTATCTGTTTATATTTCTTTGGTTTATCCTTCTCTAATTAGATAACACATCAAATGTCTAATCTGGTGACTCCCGCCTTCTACTAGGCAATTTTGGCACCCTATATGACTACCCTACCCTACGGTTGCGGCTGAATCTGATCCACACCTCGATCAGGGTAAGCTTGGGAAGGTGTTAAGGGGGATTTTTCCCTTCTTTTTTCCATCTCGGGAAGGAGGGGCACAAGCACTTCCTTTGTGCTGGTAATTGGCGATATTCCACTCTATACTACACTTGTCCTTTTTATTGATCTTTATCTATCCAAATGGCTCTAATTTCCTCTCTCACCGAGTATGGAACTAACTATCATACTTTCTTCAATAGACACATCAAGTACGCAAAGTAGACATACCCTGAGGAAGCCATTGTTATGGCGAAACATGTCGGAACAGTCTACTAAGACTTATTTAGTTCATCTCAGGTCTTTTTTTCACATCAAATGTGAACTGTACCTCTAACTCCATGTGCATAATTTGACTCTATCGCTGATTTTGTACTGTTTTCTATACCAATGATTGTAAATTGTTGTAAGTGACATTTTAATCATCTGTCTTGACCTATTTAATTGAGTCTTATCTTTAAAAAAATATATATTGCTAATATTTTTTCATTTATATAATAAAAATTTTTTATTCCTTTTTGTGTGACTCTCTTACATTACCTTTGCACCGCTATAATCCCTAGTCCACCATCCCCCTCTTGTTTATATGTAATAAAAATTGTTTTATTAACTAACGAGTATCAGAGATACGAGCACTAATTAGATGGTCTAATGCCTCGTACACACGTAGGGACTTTTGCCGGCGGACCTAGTCCAGCGGACTCCCCGACTCTCTTACATTACCTTTGCACCGCTATAATCCCTAGTCCACCATCCCCCTCTTGTTGAAAAAACGGCGTGGGGGTCCAGACCCTCATCCGAGCACGCAGCCTGGCAGGCCAGGAAAGGGGTGGGGACGAACGAGCGCCCCCCCCCCCCTCCTGAGCCGTACCAGGCCGCGTGCCCTCAACATGGGGGGTGCCCTGGGGAAAGGGGGCCGTGCGGCCCCCCCACCCCAAAGCACCTTGTCCCCATGTTGATGAGGACAAGGGCCTCTTCCCGACAACCCTGGCCGTTGGTTGTCGGGGTCTGCGGGCGGGGGCTTATCGGAATCTGGGAGCCCCCTTTAATAAGGGGGCCCCCAGATACCGCCCCCCCACCCTATGTGAATGAGTATGGGGTACGATGTACCCCTACCCATTCACCTAAGGTGTAAAATGTAAAGTACAAAAAACACACACACTTTTGAAAAAATATTTTATTGCACTGCTCCGGGGGTCTTCTTCCGTCTTGGGGGTCTTCTCGCCGGACTCCTCCGCTCTCTTCTGCTCTTTTACCTAGCTCTTTCACGAGGGGAGGAGTCCGGCTACCTTCTTCGTCGTCGCCGTCGTCGTCTGGGGGTCTCGATCCGCCTTCGGGGGTCTTCCGGGGGTCTCTTCTGTTCTTGCGGCGGTCGTCGTCTTCCGCGCCGCCGGCGCCTTGTCCTTCTTCTTGTCCTTCTTCTTGTCCTTCTTGTTCTTCTTCTTCCGATGTTGACCCGACGCTCTCTCTGCCCGGAATGCCTGTGCCGCTCTGCGCTCGGACTTATATAGGGACATGGGGGACAGGGTCACATGCACATGTCACATGGTGACCCCGCCCCCTTGTGTTGTCACAGTCCCGGAGGATGCTGGGACTGTGACATCGCAAGGGGGCGGGGTCACCATGTGACATGAACATGTGACCCTGTCCCCCATGTCCCTATATAAGTCCGAGCGCAGAGCGGCACAGGCATTCCGGGCAGAGAGAGCGTCGGGTCAACATCGGAAGAAGAAGGACAAGAAGAAGGACAAGAAGAAGAAGAAGGCGCCGGCGGCGCGGAAGACGACGACCGCCGCAAGAACAGAAGAGACCCCCGGAGGCGGATCGAGACCCCCAGACGACGGCGGCGACGACGAAGAAGGTAGCCGGACTCCTCCCCTCGTGAAAGAGCTAGGTAAAAGAGCAGAAGAGAGCGGAGGAGTCCGGCGAGAAGACCCCCAAGACGGAAGAAGACCCCCGAAGGCGGATCGAGACCCCCAGACGGCGGCGACGACGAAGAAGGTAGCCGGACTTCCCCCGCTCGGTAAAAGAGCTTGGTAAATGGCGGGGGAGTCCGGCGAGAAGACCCCCAAGACGGAAGAAGACCCCCGGAGCAGTGCAATAAACTATTTTTTCAAAAGTGTGGGTGTTTTTTTTTTACTTTACATTTTACACCTTAGGTGAATGGGTAGGGTACATCGTACCCCATACTCATTCACATAGGGTGGGGGCCGGTATCTGGGGGCCCCCTTATTAAAGGGGGTTCCCAGATTCCGATAAGCCCCCGCCCGCAGACCCCGACAACCAACGGCCAGGGTTGTCGGGAAGAGGCCCTTGTCCTCATCAACATGGGGACAAGGTGCTTTGGGGTGGGGGGGCCGCACGGCCCCCCTTTCCCCAGGGCACCCCCCATGTTGAGGGCACGCGGCCTGGTACGGCTCAGGAGGGGGGGGGGCGCTCGTTCGTCCCCACCCCTTTCCTGGCCTGCCAGGCTGCGTGCTCGGATGAGGGTCTGACATGGATTTGGGGGGAACCCCCACGCCGTTTTTTCGGCGTGGGGAGTCCCTTTAAATCCATGCCAGGTCACGGAGCTAGCGCGGCGGCAGTAACTGCCTACGCTAGCTACGTAACCTGAAGTCACGTGCTAAATGAACGGACTTGCCGATGAGCGGCAAGTCCCTTCATTTCAAAAGTCCCGCGGACTTGCCCACTAACGGCGGGATTGTCCGCTGGACTTCCAAGTCCAGCGGATAATTTGAAAACAAAACTTCAAACTTTAGTCCGCCGTACTTTGGCGCCAAAAAGTCCGCCGGCGCCCACACACGAGGGGATTATCCGCTGGACTTCAGTCCAGAGGATAATCCCGCGGGATTGTCCCTTCGTGTGTACGCGGCATAAGAAGTACTGATCTATGTAAAGGATGTCAATCCTCAAATACTGTATGCACCATGCATTTTTGAAAAGTAGCTACAGTCCTTAATGGAAGCCTGTATCAACTAAATGAAGATCTTGTCGGGCCTGCCTGACGTGTTTTAGGGCAGCATGGGAGAGAGCAGATCATCCCCAAGAATTATCTAGCTTCTAGTCATGTGAGTCTATCTGGTGTACTAAAGGCAGAAAGGAAGAGTTCTTGTGCACATCTATCATCACACCCATATATTTAGAGAACAATTATTTAAATATTGTTGCTTAAAAATATGGGTAGGGAGCTTTGAAAGAGATGAAGATTGGCAATGTGTGTCCTGCAGTATGACTGCTTGAGGCACTTCAGTTCCTGCCAAAGCTTGTTCCATTTGTTTGGGGAGCAAAGGCTGACAGAGGGGAAGCACCTGGCACCACATAATCCAATCCCCCCCCCCCCCCCCCCCCAGTATTGAATCGAAACACGTATAATAAAAAAAAAAACAGGTGCAATAATAGGTAGGAACTACATAGAAAATGTGTTTAATATAAGCTAGAATTCCCCAGTGAGGGACACCATTAACAGTTGGTGAGACTTAACCCAAATACACATTCTAAACATGTACATACTCCCTCCTGGAGAGTTTGACCTATTGAGCAGCATAGACTGGCATCCAGGAGGTAGGCAGACTCCCATGAGTTAGACATTAACACAATAACCACCTCATATCATATTATGCACCTAAAATGGGAGTTTTCTGTATGATGCTGCCAGATGATCTGAGAAACTGTATAGAAAAAAAGTAGGCTAGTGAAGCAATGCCAGAACCTGTTTACCTTGGAATTAGGATAGTCCACCTCCCAGCTCCAAAATGAATCCAGGGTAGAGTTAGGCCGAACACCCCCTAGTTTGGTTTGCGCCAGAACTCACGAACGTTGCAAAAGTTAGGACCCAAACTCCGAACCCTATTAAAGTCTATGGGATTGAAATATCAAAAATGCCCATTTTGAAGGCTTATATGCAAGTTATTGGTCATAAAATGGGTATGGGGGCCCGGGTATTGCCTTGGGGGACATGTATCAATGCAAAATATTTTTATTTAAAAGATTGTTTTTAAAGGAGCAGTGATTTTAATGGTGCTTAAAATTAAACAATAGAAATTAAAAATTCCTTTAAATATAGTGCCAGGAAGGTCCCCTTAGTCTGCCTGTAAAGTGGTGCATCTGTACTGTGTATAGAACCTGCTGCAGCAAAACTGACGTTTATAAAGAAAAAATAAAGACATTTAAATAAAAAGGTCTGGTTTGGATTTAAAGGGTAACCCCACACCAAAATAAAAAAAATGGCGTGTGGGGTACCCCCAAATTTTATACCAGACCCTTATCAGAGCATGAAGCCTGGAAGACCCGGAAGGGGTGGACTAGGGAGTGCCCCCTCCTCCTGAACCATACCACATGCCCTTCATATGGGGGGATGCGTTAGGGCAGGGGGGCATGCTGGGTCGGTGCCACCAGGTGATGTAGCCAGGTGGCCCTGCCCCTTACCTATTTAAGAACTGTCAAACGGCGGAGCCTGCAGATGGCGGTTAGCCTTCGTCATGGGTGAAGCTTTTTTTTCGGGTCCGGCATAGGTGGCGGGCATTCTGATTGGCGATGGATCTACATCTGGGTACATTGATTTTTTATTTTCAATAAAGGAATTTTCAAAAACTGTGTCTTTATTTTGTATTATACAATGTACCCCATACTCATTCACATGGTGGGGGGCAGGATCTGGGGCGGGATCTGGAGACCCCCGTTTTCAGCCAAAGCTTTGGTCCTTCAGAGATCAGGATCTCCTCGCTAAATCACCAGTCAAGGATATTTACTGGTGGTAGATCAAACTGGGAGAGAAAGTGTTGCAAATCAGTCTTCACTTTTATCATGAAAAGTAGCTGTTTTACTGTCCTTGGGTGCATGCAAAGTGAAGGGGAATACCCTTCTTTATTGAATATCAGCATTTTGGGGGGCTTCCAGCAGGGCATGCAGGGCCTTTTGCTGCATGGGCATACATACAGAAAGATCAGAAAATGTATCAGTTTGGTGCCATCAAGGTCATATTGTCTTGCATTTTTGTCGTGATGCTCTCCTTTACTGTGTATGTGTACAGTTTGCAGATAATTTCCCACAGCCGCTCAGGGTCCTACACAGGAGTATCAATGAGCCCGGTGTTCGATTCGAACCCATGTTCGAATCGAACATCGGCCGTTCGTCCGTTCGTCCGTTCGTCGAAACCAGAACTTTGAGGGACGTTCGCATCAAATTCGTGTGATACGAATGGCCCACAATGCACTGCGCCAGTCGCAGTGCATTGCTGGCTGATGATTGGCCAAGCATGCACTGTGACCCAGCATGCTTGGCCAATCACAGCGCCAGCAGCGAGGAGAGACATAAACCTGAATCTACCCCCTCATTGCTGGCGTTGTGTAGTTGATTTGTGCAACACAGGCATCTGCCTAATATTCAGTCAGTGCCTCCTGCACAGCATACACCTGAATTTAAATAGCACTGATTGCTGTATAAATGACAATGGTCCCAAAAATGTGTCAAAAATGTCTGATGTGTCCGCCATAATGTCGCAGTCACAATAAAAATCGCTGATCGCCACCATTACTAGTAAAGAGAAAATATTAATAAAAATGCTATAAAACTATCCCCTATTTTGTAAACGCTATAACTTTCACGCAAACCAATCAATAATCGCTAATTGCTATTTTTCTTTACCAAAAATATGTAGAAGAATACGTATCAGCCTAAACTGAGGAAAAAAACTTTTTTTTATATATTTTTTGGATATATTTATTATAGCAAAAAGTAAAAAATATAGATTTTTTTTTAAATTGTCGCTCTATTTTTGTTTATAGCGCAAAAAATAACAGCCGCAGAGGTGATCAAATACCACCAAAAGAAAGGTGTGGGAAAAAAAGGACGCCAATTTTGTTTGGGAGCCACGTCACATGACCGTGCAATTGTCAGTTAAAGCGACGCAGTGCTGAATTGCAAAAAGGGGCCTGGTCCTTTGGCTGCAAATTGGTCCTGGGCTTAAGTGGTTAAATGGATTTTTTTCCTTTACAAATGTCATTTTGTGCAGGGACAGTTCTAAACATGGGAAACACATGCCGCTTCACAGGCATACTTTAGACACCCCCCAGGTAGATATTTAAAGGAATATTTCACTTTTTTTTTTTCACTTTATGCATCATTAAAATGAGTGCTCCAGAAAAAACTTCAGTTTTTAAAACTTCTTTTTGCATTGATACATGTCCCCTGGGGCAGGACCTGGGTCCGTAAACCCTTTTTAGGACAATAACATGCATATTGGCCGTTATAAATAGCACTTTAGATTTCGAACGTTCGCGTCCATTGTAATTAATAGGGTTCTAACGTTCGTGCAAACTTTTGGTCCGTTCGCAGGTTCTGGTGCGAACCGAACCCGGGGGTGTTCGGCTCATCCCTACACAGGAGGCTGGGGTGCTCTATCTATTTCAATGTGCTCTGTAGAATCAAGGCCCAGGATATTACCTTTAGCAACAGGATTATGTCCTGGGGGCCAGTGGCCTCCAGAAACCCTCTAATGAGGGGCTAGGAATTTCATAATCTTCTAGCTGATTAAGGAGAATTTCAAGCTTCTAATCTTATGGGACCACACTTCCCCCTTAAGAAGCAATTTTAGTCTTAAAGAGGAGTTCTGCCGTTTTTTTTTTTTAAAGTCAGCAGCTACAAATACTGCAGCTGCTGACTTTTAAAATATGGACACTCACCCGTCCAGCGCACCCGCTATGTCAGCACCTGAAGCCGATCTATCGCTCGGCTCTCGGGTGCTGCCGCCGCCATCTTCGGTATGGTAATCAGGAAGTGAAGCCTTGCATCTTCTCTTCCCTGTTCTCTGCTGCGCATGCGTGAGTCGTGCTGCACAATAAGGACGGTCCCTGCTGTCTCTGGGATCTGTGTGTTTCCCAGCAGACAGCGGGGGGGCAGGAAGTGGCATAAATACCCGCAGATTCTGTGGCTATCTATGCCCAGAAGTGGGTGCAGATACCTGAATTATACAGGTATTATATTGTTCCAATTAGCGGAAGTTCCACTTTAGGGTGGAGCTCCGCTTTAAGGTGTAATGAAAGGCAAAACTTTTTTTTTTTTTTAATAGAGATTATTAAACCTGTCAGTTTTAATTGGTGTCTGTGCTCTCGTTAGGGAGATACACCCCCTCATTTTTGTCCTGTTTACCATTATCATTAAACGTGAAAGTAGAAAAAAAAATCACAAATGTTAGGTTGACACCAGAAAAGTAATAAAGGGAAAATCTTCCAATGGAGACACTAGTTCTGGTGACCCTGGTGACAGGCTGGGGTTACCTCACTTTGGAGGGATTTCTTCTCATTTCCTGTTTTGGCTATTGGACAGGGAATTAAGGGAAATCTCCCCAATGGGTCACAGATTTACACTTTAGGATTTTCAATATCCTTCTTGAAAGCCTGTTAATGGTCTCTGTCTCTGGATCATGGGGTATGCTGAGGCTAGGGGAAGCCTTAAGCCTATGTGGCATAATCGATGGCCCACCATGTCACTGTGTTCGGACAGAGTGAAAGCCCTAAGGAAAGAATGCATGTCCAAGCAATGCACCATCACATTTTTATTTTATTGCACAATACATGTTTTATATGTATACATGCTGCAGATGTTTTGTGTTCTGTAATGTAAGATACACCCTATATACTCACACTGTATATATTCACACTGTTAATAGACATCACATCTACATATCATGTGGTTGATTTACTAAAGTTAAATAGGCTGTGTACTTTGCAGAGGGATTTTTATTTAGCTTAGTGATCGGTGAAAATTCACTTTTCAAAAAATAAAACAACTAGGTACAAGTAAAAAAAAAAATATTTGCACATTAATGGCTGATGGAATTCAGCAAAGCTTCACCTTATTCGATAAGCTAAGGGAAAATGTATTTGCAAAGTGGAAATTCTATTGAATAGTAAATTGTCTATTTGCCTTTAGTAAAACAACTCCTATATATCTTCTTTGGCTCTGACAATAACTGCACTGTGAATGCCTGCTTTACTATATGCAGGTTAATTGGATAGTTTAAAGTGGTATTAGACTCAAAAACAAACATGTATTATATTGCAGCTTACCATTTCCTAGATATGATGGTGGCATTAACTTGCTTTTTTAGACTTTCTTTTTTCTATTTTCATCTACTGGACTGGCAAATAAGTCTGTTATATTTAAAATAAGCTTTCCAATAGAATGTATCAGTTACACAGCTGAAACAAACCATTTACCATTGACAGAGGTACTTACAGTGATCAGCTTTTATTTGTTTATGTAAAAACATTATCCCAAAATGTCACAAAAAATGCTGTAACTGTTTATAAAGTATTAGCTGGAGTTTGGCTTCAATTTGTTTATTTAAATCTGCTTGTACATCTAACACCTAACACCCCCTCAAACCAGACTGACAATGCTGCTGTCCAAATTTTCTCCCTGTGCTCCTTCATCCAGAGTTGGGACACTTTAATATAGGAGGTTTTTTTACTGGCCAGATCACCAAGTGAAAACAAGGGGGAAAGAAAAAGAAAAAAAAGCCTATCACAGTTTGGAATGGCGGCAAGGGTGGGAAGTGCCATTATAATGGGGGACTTTAATTATCAAGATATAGATTGGGCGGAAGGAACTGCGCATTTGTCTAAGGCTCGTCATTTTGTTAAATATCTTGCCGGACAATTTCATGGGTTAGATGGTGAATGCACCAACAAGAAACAATGCGTTACTAGACCTACTGATTAGTAACAATACAGACCTGATTGCAGATGTGGAAATATGAGGCAACTTAGGAAACAGTGACCACAGGTCAATTTGTTTCGGTATAAATCACAGAAATAGGAAGCACAGGGGTAATAAAAAGACAAATACAAAGACACTGAATTTCAAAATAGCCAACTTCCCTAAACTGCACTCTTTGCTAGAAGATATTAAATGTAATAAAATCCTAGGAACAAAGAACACAGAGGAAAAATGGGAGTGCTTTAAGAGCATACTAAATAAAGGTATTGGCCAGTGCATTCCAATGGGAAATTAATTTAAAAGAGCTACTGAAAACCCTGTGTGGCTCAACTCCAACGTAAAAATGCATATAAAAGCAAAGGAAAAGGCCTTCAAAGAATATAAAGCTGAGTGGTCATTGTCAGCATTTCAACTTTACAAAGAATGCAATAAAAAAGTAAGGGTACAATCACGGTGGCTAAGATAGAACCCGATAGGCACATAGTGGAGGAGAGTAAAAAAATCCCAAGAAATTCTTTAAGTATATAAATAATAAGAAAGGGAGGCCAGTACATATTGGCCCTATAAAGGATGATGAAGGTAATCTGGTTACAATAGATGGAGACATGGCGAAGGTCTTAGATATTTTCTTCTCCTCAGTCCTCACAAGGGAAACAGGGAGGATACAGTAACCAAGACGGTTACATTTAAAAAAGGGCCAAGACATATCCATGGAAACTACAAGCCAGTTAGCCTAACATCAAGCTGCAAGCTATTGGGGGGATGATAAGGGACTATATACAAGATTTCAGTAATGAAAACAGTATTATTGGCAGTAATCAGTATGGATTCATGAAAAATTGTTCTCGCCAGACCAATCTATTAACTTTCTATGAAGAAGTGAGCTGCCATCTAGATAAAGGAAGGGCTGTGGATGTGGTGTACCTAGATTTTGCAAAGGCATTCAATACAGTTCCCTACAAACGTTTACTGTACAAATTGAGGTCTGAGGACCATAGGGTAAGTACCTGGATTAAAAACTGGCTACAGGGGCAAGTCCAAAGGGTGGTGATTAATGGGGAGTACTCAGAATGGTCTGGTGTGGAAAGTGGGGTCCCCCAGGGTTCTGTCCTGGAAACTATGCTGCTTAATTTATTCATAAACAATCTGGAGGATGGGATAAACAGCTCAATCTCAGTATTTGGGAAGGATACAAAGTTGAGCAGGGCAATAACTTGTACTCAGGATGTGGAAAACTTGCAAAAGGACCTAAACAAATTAATGGGGTGGAAAACTACCGTATATACTCGAGTATAGGCCGACCCGAATATAAGCCGAGACACCTAATTTTACCACAAAAAAAATGGGAAAACTTATTGACTCGAGTATAAGCCTAGGGTGAGAAATGCGCAGCTACTGTAAGTGTAAAAGAAGGTCAACCATGCCCATTTGCAGCCTCACTGTGCCCATGCAGATGGACACAGTTGACCGATTTGGGGCCCTGTATCTCAGGGTCACTTAGTGCTAGGAACCCCATCTTTAGATATGTTGTAGTGCTAATTCCACTGGGTTGGAATACAACATTTGGGGTTCCTAGCACCAAGTGTCCCCGAGATACGGGGCCCCAAATTCGGGTCAGAAAATCTCAAGCACTTTTCTGCAGCAGAGTGACATTTTCTGAACTGACTTTGGGGCCCTGTATCTCGGGGCCACTTAGTGCTAGGAACCCCATATTTGGATATGTTGTAGTGCTAGTTCAACTGGGTTTGAATGCCAAATTTGGGGTTCCTAGCTCCAAGTTTCCCCGAGATATGGAGCCCCAAATTCGGGTCAGAAAATGTCAAGCACTTTTCTGCAGCAGAGAATGACATTTCCCGAACCGACTTTGGGGCCCCGTATCTCGGGGCCACCTAGGGCTAGGAACCCCATATTTGGATATGTTATAGTGCTAATTCCACTGGGTTGGAATACAACATTTGGGGTTCCTAGCACCAAGTGTCCCCGAGATACGGGGCCCCAAATTCGGGTCAGAAAATCTCAAGCACTTTTCTGCAGCAGAGTGACATTTTCTGAACTGACTTTGGGGCCCTGTATCTCGGGGCCACTTAGTGCTAGGAACCCCATATTTGGATATGTTGTAGTGCTGGTTCAACTGGGTTTGAATGCCAAATTTGGGGTTCCTAGCTCCAAGTTTCCCCGAGATATGGAGCCCCAAATTCGGGTCAGAAAATGTCAAGCACTTTTCTGCAGCAGAGAATGACATTTCCCGAACCGACTTTGGGGCCCCGTATCTCGGGGCCACCTAGGGCTAGGAACCATTTGGATATGTTATAGTGCTAGGTCCACTGGGTTGGCACACCAAATTTGGGACTCCTAGACCCAAGTGGCCCCGAGATACGGGGCCCCAAAGTCGGGTCGGAATTTTTTTTTTTTTGCTGCAGAAAAGTGCTTGACTCGAGTATAAGCTGAGGGGGGCACTTTCAGGACAAAAAAATGTGCTGAAAAACTCGGCTTATACTCGAGTATATACGGTACATGGTAAATTAAGTTTAATGTTGAAAAATGCAAAGTAATGCATTTAGGTGCCAAAAATGTGAATGCAACTTACTCGGTAGGGGGAGAACCTCTGGGGAAATCTAGGATGAAAAAAGACCTGGAGGGTCTTAGTAGATGACAGTCTCAGAAATGGCATGCAATGCCAAGTTGCTGCAAGTAAAGCCAACAGAATACTGGAATGCATTAACCACTTCAGCCCTGGAAGGATTTGCCTCCTTCCTGACCAGGCCATTTTTTGTGATACCGCACTGTGTTGCTTTAACTGACAATTGCGCGGCCATGCGTCATTGTACCCAAACAAAATTTATGTATTTTTTTCCCCACAAATAGAGCTTTCTTTTGATGGTATTTGATCACCTCTGCGATTTTTATCTGTTTCGCTATAAACAAAAAAAAGAGCAACAATTTTGAAAAAAACACAATATTTTGTACTTTTTGCTATAATAAATATCCCCAATTTTTTTCAAATTTTTTTTTTTCCCTCAGTTTAGGCCTAAGTGTATCCTTCTACACATTTTTTGTAAAAAAAATCACAATAAGCGTATATTTATTGATTTGTGGAAAAGTTATAGCATCTGCAATATAGGGAATAGATTTATGGCATTTGTATTATTTTATTTTTTACTAGTAATGGCGGTGATCAGTGATTTTTATCGTGACTGCAACAATGCGGCGGACAGATCAGACACTTTTGACACTTTTTTGGGACCAGTGACATTTATACAGCGATCAGAGCTAAAAAATAGCCACTGTTTATTGTATAAATGTCGTTGGTGGGGAAGGGGTTAACACTAGGGGGGCGATCAAGGGGTTAACTGTGTTTCCTAGGTCTGTTCTAACTGTGGGGGGGAGGTGGGACTGACTAGGGGAGGAGATTGATCGGTGTTCCTACTTAGTAGGAGCACACCATCTGTTTCCTCTCCCCTGAGAGAACCAGAATTTGTGTGTTGACACACACAGATCCCAGTTCTCGCTCTGTCACGAGCGATCGCGGGTGCCTGCCGCTCATCGCACCCGCTCCAGGGACACGATGCAGGCGCACCTGCTAAAGCATCTTAAAGAGCCGACGTACAGCTATTACGCCTCGCACAGGGGAGCCAACCTGCTCAGTATAACTGCGGCGGCTGGTCCGGAAGCACTTAAAAAGGGGATTCACTCCAGATATAAAATGATAATTCTCACACTTTACAAGACTCTGGTCCGGCCGCACCTGGATTATGGCATCCAGTTCTGGGCGCCAGTCCTCAGGAGGGATGTGCTGGAACTGGAGAGAGTCCAGAGAAAGGCAACAAATCTAATTAAGGGACTGGAGGATCTCAGCTATGGGGAAAGACTACAAGCATTGAACTTATTCACTCTGGAGAGGAAATGCTTGAGAGGGGATATTATATCATTGTACAAATATCGTAATGGTGGTCCTAACTTTTCAGTGAAAGGGAATTTAAAAAGACACGTGGCCATTCGCTAAAATTAGAAGAGAATCTGTTTAAACCTAAACTGCATAGAGGGTTCTTTGCTTTCAGAGCGGTAAGGATGTGGAATACTCTTCCACAAGCAGTGGTATTAGCAGAGAGCATCGATAATTTAAAAAACTATTAGATGGGTACCTTTAAAGTGGTGTTGCACTCAAAAAAAATGCTTAAAATTCCTAAAAAATAAATAAATAAAATAATTGGAATTTTTTTTTAACTCACCTCTGTTGCTAAGGGGTCCCTTGTAGTCTGCCTCCTTCGGTGCCTGGGCTGGTGACATCACTTCCCCTCGGCTCCCTCCTGTCAGTCATCTGGGACACGTGACAGGTCCCAGATGACTGCGCGGCCAATCACAGCACGCTGCGCCGATCGCGAATGCGCAGTGGGTGTGTGGCTGTGAAGCCACAGCCGGGTGCCCACAGTTGCAATGCCGGCACCGCCGAGCGGATGGGGGGACAAGCGGAGCTTCGATCCCCCGCATCGCTGGACCCTGGAACAGGTAAGTGTTCAATTATTTAAAGTCAGCAGCTGCAGTATTTGTAGTATTTTTAATGGATACTCCTCTTTAATGACCACAACATACAGAGGTGTACAATGTACTATTAACATAATAGCACACACAGGCTGGACTGGATGGACTTGTGTCTTTTTTCAACCTCACAAACTATGTAACTATGTAAAAAAATAAAACCAATGCAGCCACCACATCCAATGATTGGTAAGCTCCAAAATATTACTTTCTTTCTTTTTGGAAAAGCTCTATAGATTTCTTTCCAAAAAAAAAAAAGTAAACCTCAGTTGATTGAAATGTGATCTGGTTCAGGTAACTCCTCTTAAAGTTAAAGCGGTATTCCGCCCTAAAGTGGAACTTCCGCTCATCGGAACCCTCCCCCCTCCGGTGTCACATTTGGCACCTTTCAGGGGGAGGGGGGTGCAGATACCTGTCTAAGACAGGTATTTGCACCCACTTCTGGGCATAGACTCCCACGGGAGTCTATGCCTCTTCCTGTCCCGCAGCGCTGTCTGCTGGGACACACACGCGTCCATTCCTATTGTGCTGCGCGACTCGCATATGCGCAGTAGGGAACCGGGAATGAAGGGTATGATTTCCATAACCAAGATGGCGGTGGCAGCATCCAAGGACCGAGGGGCGGTTCAGCCTCGGGTGCCGGCATTGCTGGACCCTGTGACAGGTGAGTGTCCTTATTTTAAAAGTCAGCAGCTGCAGTATTTGTAGCTGCTGACTTTTAAAAAAAATAATTTCGCCGGACTCCCTCTTTAAGATTTGAAAAAAAATTGCAATTTGCAGAAAGTCTATTTCGGAAAATTGAGTATAAATGGATCTCCCATGGTTCCTTGATGTCATCTGAAATGTGCCTTTGTTCCAGAGCCATATGACACAAACCATGATATAGATACAATGAAACAACATGCATTTCTGCCATCTAAAAACCCTTCAAATTTGTAATCAACAAATGTGCACCATATTGTATCTTAACCAAGAATTACAGGTATGTATACTTTTACATAGCTCTGACCAATGTAACTTTGCATATACTATACCGGTGGGTTCTCTCTAGCAGCTGGAAATCACTGTAGTAAACACCACCACTACTCCGGTGATCTCCCCTAGCATTTGTGTCCCATGCAGAGAGACTGCCCTGCTGTATTTAGAACACAGGAGGTCAGCTGCTCTATGAATGTGAAGCATTGTTTGATTGATTTAGATGAAAAGGAGGGGTGGTTATGTCATGCTCTCCACCTCATCAAATCAGAAAATGCATTGAGTGGAGCCCATGCCAAGCAGTGGTCCTCCTGTGTTTACAATGCATCAGGGCAGCTTCTCAGCATGGGACCCAGAAACTAGTGGAGATAATTTTACTAGGGGTGCCTACTACAGTAATTTTCAGCTTCTAGAGGGATTCCAGAAGTATGGTATATACATAGTCACATTGGAACAAGCTTGACTAATATGTAACAATATCCACACCTAGAATTCTTCTTTAACCATGTTGGCTCTGGAGCAATTTTTTTTTATCTCTCACAATAAAATTACTTAAACCCCCAGAACATTATATATTTTCTGAAAGCAGAGGCCTTGTAGAATAAAAAGGTTATTTTTATGTCACATGATATTTGTGCAACTGATATTTGTGCAACTATTTCATGTCTAAAAATTGCGTGCATGCGCGATATCCCCAAAAACTATGGTGCCCAAAAAATCACCATAGGTAACGCTTTAAAAGCCTTTACAGATCATGAGTTTAGAGTTAACTAGGAGCTCTCATGCTAGAATAATTGTTCTCACTCTGACGTTTGTGGCAAAATGTTATTAGCGTGGTGCGACCACGGTTTACATACGCGTGCACACCCTGGGCTTGTGTTTGCATTTGTACAGGTGTGCAGGGCAACAAGGGTTACGGCAATTTTGTTTAAAAAAAAATTATATATTTGTTATAATTTTTTAACTTTTTTATTTTCTTTTTTAAATTTGTACTTGATTTCAATCACAAGGGGTTATTAGACCCATATGTGATAGCATTGGGCAGGTGAAAGGTACTCTTTATGGAGACATTAGGGGTCTAATATTTCCCAATGTCTCCCTTGCCCTTCACGCCATCTAACCAAGCACAGATTGGCTTGGTTAGATGTGTCCCCTGGCTGTACTGTCCAGGAAATGGTGGCTCTGAAACCGGAAGTGACATCACTTTCTGTTTCATTGTTTGCATGTGAGATCAAAGCATGGATTTGCCTCCATCTTACAGCAATCTCTCTCCCCTAGCCAGGGGTTGTGTTCCCGGGCTCCGGTAAGAGTGGGAGAGCCCGGGAACCACAGGAGGAGGGGGGCCACCGGTGGGAGGGGGGGGAGGCACCGTGCTGCCAGCTCTGTTAAAGTTATCATCAGCTAAGAACCTGCCGCATCACTTTCACTTTCAAGCCGGCTATACAAAGTTGACTAACCAAATCCCACACAAGCTTGTGATGAGAGGTTTACTCTTTGGATGTACATAGTATGTCCAATGAGCTAAACTGGTTCATTTGAAATTTCACATATACATTTGGTCACCGAATGTAAAAATATTTTTCTGGTAGTGCATGTCATTGCAAACCTTCTATCACAGGAAAGGCGTAACTAGAACCTTCAGAGCACAGGTTCAAGAAACCATGAAGGGCCCCCCTGAACCCTGGCCGGTGCCATTCCCACTGATCCCAGGACCTTTTATTATGGTCCCTCAGCAGGACCCTTTCACATGTTCTGCAGTGGGACCCCTTCCTGCCCTCTTGGGACCCAACCATGAACCCCCCCCCCCAACCGGAATGCCAGGGCCCAGTTGCAAGTGCAATCTTTGTGACCCTGGTAGTTCTGCCATTGTATCACAGACTTCCCTATCAGCATTTGAGGAAAAAAGGCAATTGTAAACATTCATGTAGATTTGGTAATAAACTTTTTTAGGGTTAAAAGTATTATCTTTTGCGACGTGGCTCCAAAACAAAATTGGCGTCCTTTTTTTCCCACAAATAGAGCTTTCTTTTGGTGGTATTTGATCACCCCTGCGGTCTTTATTTTTTGCGCTATAAACAAAAATAGAGCGACAATTTTGAAAACAATGCAATATTTTTTGCTTTTTGCTATAATAAATATCCCCAAAAAATATATAAAAATTTTTTTTTCCTCATTTTAGGCCGATATGTATTCTTCTACATATTTGTGGTAAAAAAAATTGCAATTAGCGATTATTGATTGGTTTGCGCAAAAGTTATAGCGTTTACAAAATAGGGGATAGTTTTATAGCATTTTTATTAATATTTTTTTTTTTTACTAGTAATGGCGGCGATCAGCGATTTTTATTGTGACTGCGACATTATGGCGGACATCGGACATTTTTGACACATTTTTGGGACCATTGTCATTTATACAGCAATCAATGCTATTTAAATGCATTGATTCCTGTATAAATGACAGTTGCAGTGAAAGAGTTAACCACTAGGGGGAGGGGAGGGGTTATGGCCTGTGACGTGTGTATGTTTTTTACATTAGGGGGCGGGGCTGACGTCTGACATCATTGATCGGCTTTCCCGATGACCGGGAACAGCCAATCAATGACAGGCAGAGTAGGAAGCACGGGGAGAGGTTTGTTTACACATACCTCTCCCCGTTCTTCAGCTCCGTGACCCGATCGCGGGACACCAGCGGCGATCGGATCCGCTGGTCCCGCGGATTTCAGCTCCACTATGTACCAATATAGCATTAATGTACTTCTTTTGCAAAAATAAAACAGCTTTCCATTTATTTTACACACGCTTACCTCACTAGGATATTTAAAAACACTGCTTGATTGCTTTTGCCTTACTTGCTGGACAGACTTTAGGTCATGACACAGGAAGGAGTTGACCAGCTGATGGTAGATGATGCAGGGTGTGTTCTAATGAGGTCAGCTGGTCAACTCCTTCCTGTGCCATGACCTAAAGTCTGTCCAGCAAGTAAGGCAGAAGTAATTGAGAAGTGTTTTTAAACATCCATAAATTCAGTGAGGTAGGCATGTGTAGAATAAATGGAAAGCTGCTTTATTTTTGCAAAAGAAGTACATTAATGCTATATTTGTACAAAGGAGAGCTGGAATTTAGAAAAAAATGGTGAACAAAAGTGAGCTTAGCTTTTAAATTGAAGAAATATTACACTCAAAAAATTAACACTACACAGGAAAAATAATGAATATTAGTAAATATGTTAAGGCAAAATCCACTCCTGAGATACTAATGAAACAAAGAAAATCAAATATTCTTGTTGTGCAATTTTTTCAGCTAAACAATTAGCCATGCTAAATCTAACCTTGTACTTATCAGCAACCACTATTTAAACTGCTAACAATAAAACAAATAGTACACATGTTTTCTAGAAATGGTTAAATGATAGGAAAGATTGAGAAAAGAGGAAGAAGATACGTGGAATTAGAGGAAAGAGAATTCATAGAAGCATGATCGCTGCAAGCCCTAGGGTGTTATAAAATGACATAATTTTTAAATGTAGCTGCATAGTACACTTAATGCTGCGCACACTTTCCTTAATTCCACTGAATCATTTGCTACAAAAGTTTAGAACTAAAGTTAATACCAGGCATGTAAAGATATTATTCTGCTGCATGGACACAACAAGGTATTTGTTTTAAATACTTGCCCTGCTCTTCATTAAGCACAGAGTGCAGTAGCTCACTTTGTAGTGGCAAAATGAGCCTAGCTAAAATATGCAAACATGGATGCAAGTAAACCAAGCTGCTATTCAAAATTAACTAGAGTCTTTTGAATTAAACATTATTTCTAAAAAAAAATGTTTTTGTTGCCATGGCAGAATCCTGTATCTGTGGGGTTTAACTCATGAAGAATATTTTGTAAAATATACTACCTATTAGAAATGTTCAATGTGCCAATATATCCTGAAATACCACATTTAATTAATAGTGCAAGCATCTGAGCAAGCTGAGAATAACTGCAGTGAAGCAAAGCTTAGACAGGCACAGTTCTTTCTTCATAATTTACTAAAAATATAAAATAAATCTCTTTCAGTTGCATTTAAACACTTCACTTCAAACTCCCTTTAACCTTCCTTTCAGTAAGCTTGTTTTTCTCTTACACGCATTTCAACATTTCATTATTCTTGTTGCTAGGAAGCAATAGTAATAAGCAGGGGAGTTGATCCCTTCATGATTTCAAAGATCTAGGTTTTATAAAAGTGAATATATAGAAAAGGAGCTAGTTAGAGTGCATAGCACTGAACAGGAGTGTGAAACCTGCCATGATGTCTGCATTGTCGTTTTTAACATGGCTAGTCGAACTTGTCACTACATTCAAAATATTGTGACTCTTGGTAAATAACTCTATAAATACATCTGTTATGGAATCTTCATTGCATTATTAAATGGTGAACTTACAGTAGTGACACATTTTAATAATTGTATGATATACCCTTTTCCATGCTAGAAACATATGTATAACAATATAACTTCTACTGGCTCTGACAGACAAAAATCTACAGCATGCTGTGACGAAATATATTTGGGTATGTAGACACAAGCGTACCTTCTGTACAATGTTGGTTAAGTAGGAGTTAGGTATGTTTTGTTGTAGATCAGTGCTCAGTGCAACTGGAGAAAAAAAAAAAAACCTACAGTATAATATTTTTCAAAGATTCCTTTTTTTTTTGTCACCAAGCAAGTGGATGACACCAGAATGATAATACAGGCTGGACTGATGTACTGTACGTGCAGTTTTTTTTAAAGCTTGCAAAAAGTCCATAAAGGCCGCAGCAAAGAGTTGCAGGGGTGTAAAACACTAGGTCATCTACCAGGGCAATGATAGTTATTATTGAAACATCGTACCAGAATCAGAAGACAGGATGTGTGGTCATATACATTAAATCAAGCGTTGGAGGGCAGGTAGCAGACAAAACATGTCCAAATAAAAAGCAGGTTGAGTAGCCAGGTATAAAAAGCTCAGGATAAAAGCCCTTGTCAGAGTACCTATAATCAGGTAATTAGCTTGAAAACTTTTTTTTTCCAATATTTCAATATTTTCAGAAAAGTATACTGAAAAAGGTACAGAATTAAATATTAAATTAAAATGTGAAATCTATAATGTAATTACCACAAAGGCCAACACTAATGCATGACAATATTATTTGCTTGCATCTTAAATCTTATGGATATTTTGAAAACATTGCATTTATGAATGTAGTAACAGACACATGAAACAAGAAACCTAAAATGTGTTCCCATGGTTATTTGGTACCCAGATGTATGTGTGCTCTAAAGAAAGGCATTCTGGTGATGGAGGGTATACAAAGTGGGGTAAGAGAGAAGGTGAGATGGGGAGAAAGAGGTACGAGAAGTGAATAAAAGGCTGTGGGGCGGGGCTAGCGATCAGAGGGAAACAGCTGTGATTTGAATTGCTGGGTGCAAGTGAAAGTTATTGCATTATATCAGGAAAAACACACACGAGCTTACACACACAGGAGCTGCTATATTTCACCTACACCAGAAGCAGATACTATTTTGCTAGTATTCCTATGTTCTATTAATTTTATTGCAGCAGCTCATAGCTTTTTGAGTGTGTGTCACGTACCTGGTGGTTGAGTCCGATATGCAGAGGGAGGCCTCTCTTACCTCCCTGACTTGCGGCCCCTGGTAGAGTGGACAGGAAGCACAGGAGTACAGGACAGCACAAGTGGATGGCAGGATCAACAGATGGATGGCTGGTCCGGATGTTGCTGAGGCAACTGGAACAGCAGGTGGGATGCAGCAGACTGGAAACTGGAGCAGGCAGTGTAGGAAGACACTCACAGGATACAGAGAGATGGTCCCTGGGGATTGGAACACAGGAAGGTCAGGCAGGCTGGGTCATACACAAGCTAGTAGTACTGGAGCAGATGCAGCAGGCTGAAGGAGAGTCACAGGGTCGGTAACAGGCAGGTACGGATGAGCCAGAGGATCAGACAGATGCAAGGTTGTGGACAGGCCGGGTCAGGTGCAGGCAGATAGCAAAGAGTAGTCACAAGGCAAGCCGGATATCACAGGAACAGTTCAGGATAAACATATAACTCTCAGGGAACACTGTAGATCAGACAGCAGGGTTTCTTCATCACAGCAGTGTTTAAATAGCGCGCCTGGCGCCGGTAATCGCAAGTTTGCGCACTCCCATGTGCGCGCATGCGCACGTGGATAGGTGCGCGTACGCACAGGCACCCGTAAGGGTGCACCCACTTGTGTGGAACTGCTACTCCAAGCAAGCCTTTCCTGACAATGTGTATCTAAATCCTTGTGGCACCCGTCTGTACACAGATCACTGTTGAAGAAATGTGAGTAAGTGAGTAGGTAAAAGATGGCTTCAGCTCATGCTCTCTGCCTGTATAGAACACCTCAGATGTGTTTTGCCCTTTTGGGGCTTAATCATAGAGGCAATCTGCGTCAGAGACCACTAGTTATTGAGTAGCATTATAAGCCATAGATAGACAGAATCTGGACAAATTGGTTATACAGTGGTGTGAAAAAGTGTTTGCCCCCTTCCTCATTTCCTGTTCCTTTGCATGTTTGTCACACTTAAGTGTTTCGGAACATCAAACCAATTTAAACAATAGTCAAGGACAACACAAGTAAACACAAAATGCAATTAGTAAATGAAGGTGTTTATTATTAAAGGTGAAAAAAAATCCAAACCATCATGGCCCTGTGTGAAAAAGTGATTGCCCCCCTTGTTAAAACATACTATAACTGTGGTTGTCCACACCTGAGTTCAATTTCTCTAGCCACACCCAGGCCTGATTATTGCCACACCTGTTCACAATCAAGGCATCACTTAAATAGGAGCTGCTTGACACAGTAAGGTCCACCAGAAGATCCTTAAAAGCTACACATCATGCCGAGACCCAAAGAAATTCAGGAACAATTGAGAAAGAAAGTAATTGAGATCTATCAGTCTGGAAAGGGTTATAAAGCCATTTCCAAAGCTTTGGGAATCCAGCGAACCACAGTGAGAGCCATTATCCACAAATGGCGAAGACATGGAACAGTGGTGAACCTTCCCAGGAGTGGCCGGCCGCCCAAAATTACCCCAAGAGCGCAGCGACGACTCATCCAAGAGGTCACAAAAGACCCCACAACAACGTCCAAGGAACTGCAGGCCTCACTTGCCTCAGTTAAGGTCAGCGTTCATGCCTCCACCATAGGAAAAGACTGGGCAAAAATGGCCTGCATGGCAGAGTTCCAAGGAGAAAACCACTGCTGAGCAAAAAGAACATCAAAGCTCGTCTCAATTTCTCCACAACACATCTTGATGATCCCCAAGACTTTTGGGACAACATTCTGTGGACCGATGAGACAAAAGTGGAACTCTTTGGAAGGTGTGTGTCCAAGTATATCTGGCGTAGAAGGAACACTGCATTTCAGAAAAAGAACATTATACCAACAGTAAAATATGGTGGTGGTAGTGTGATGGTCTGGGGCTGTTTTGCTGCTTCAGGACCTGGAAGACTTGCCGTGATAAAAGGAACTATGAATTCTGCTGTCTACCAAGAGATCCTGAAGGAGAATGTCCGACCATCTGTTCGTGTACTCAAGCTGAAACGAACTTGGGTTCTGCAGCAGGACAATGATCCTAAACACACCAGCAAGTCCACCACCGAATGGCTGAAGAAAAACAAAATGAAGACTTTGGAGTGGCCTAGCCAAAGTCCTGACCTGAATCCTATTGAGATGTTGTGGTATGACCTTAAAAAGGCCGTTCATGCTCGAAAACCCTCTAATGTAACTGAATTAGGACAATTCTGCAAAGATGAGTGGGCCAAAATTCCTCCAGGACGCTGTAAAAGCCTCATTGCACGTTATCGCAAACGCCTGGTTGCAGTTGTTGCTGGTAAGGGTGGCCCAACCAGTTATTAGGTTTAGGGGGCAATCACTTTTTCGCACAGGGCCATGATGGTTTGGATTTTTTTTCACCTTTAATAATAAACACCTTCATTTACAAATTGCATTTTGTGTTTACTTGTGTTGTCCTTGACTATTGTTTAAATTGGTTTGATGTTCCGAAACACTTAAGTGTGACAAACATGCAAAGGAACAGGAAATGAGGAAGGGGGCAAACACTTTTTCACACCACTGTACACTTAATAGTGCCGCATGTTGCTAGGAAAACAAACTTGCAGAACTGCCAAAAGAATACCTGATTGGATTAATAGGACTACAGTGTGCTGTATAACCTACTGCAATCATATATAGCATTTTGGTACAACCGCAAGACCACAAAACAAACTGATTTCTGATTAATATACATGTAAATATCAAGATCAAGGATCAAGGTGAAACATAAAGACCTGCCATAGAAAAGCCCCACTATAAACAATCCGTAAAAATAAATGAGTATGTGGGTAGAACTTCAAAGAGAACTTCCCCAACCAAAGGCGGCACTAGACTTTGTGAGGCCTTAGGCGAAACTTACACGTGAGGCCCCAATCACGTCCAGTCCATAATGGGGAAAAAAAAATTCAAGCAATAAAAATGGCTGCAAAAAGATGCACAGATCAAGCACACAAGAATAATGAAATGTTGAAATGCGTGTAAGAGAAAAACAAGCTTACTGAAAGGAAGGTTAAAGGGAGTTTGAAATGAAGTGTTTAAATGCAACTGAAAGAGATTTATTTTATATTTTTAGTAAATTATGAAGAAAGAACTGTGCCTGTCTAAGCTTTGCTTCACTGTAGTTATTCTCAGCCTGCTCAGATGCTTGCACTATTAATTAAATGTGGTATTTCAGGATATATTGGCACATTGAACATTTCTAATAGGTAGTATATTTTACAAAATATTCTTCATGAGTTAAACCCCACAGATACAGGATTCTGCCATGGCAACAAAAACATTTTTTTTTAGAAATAATGTTTAATTCAAAAGACCCTAGTTAATTTTGAATAGCAGCTTGGTTTACTTGCATCCATGTTTGCATATTTTAGCTAGGCTCATTTTGCCACTACAAAGTGAGCCATTGCACTCTGTGCTTAATGAAGAGCAAGGCAAGTATTTAAAACAAATACCTTGTTGTGTCCATGCAGCAGAATAATATCTTTACATGCCTGGTATTAACTTTAGTTCTAAACTTTTGTAACAAATGATTCAGTGGAATTAAAGTGGAAGTAAACCCTCCTATCGTTTTCAGCCAAGGAAGCTGCCATCTTTGCCTCTGTTTAATCTTCAACTGCCACAGTGCTGCACATGTGATCTGTTATGACACCAGCCATTGGATGGTTTGACTGTTTGGTTGAGAGCACAGCCAATGTGCAGTTAGCATTCACGGCATGCCTTTTTTTTTTAGACTGTTAAATCGATGGGTTTACTTCCGCTTTAAGGAAAGTGTGCGCAGCATTAAGTGTACTATGCAGCTACATTTAAAAATGATGTCATTTTATAACACCCTACGGCTTGCATCGATCATGCTTCTATGAATTCTCTTTCCTCTAATTCCACGTATCTTCTTCCTCTTTTCTCAATCTTTCCTATCATTTAACCATTTCTAGAAAACATGTGTACTATTTGTTTCATTAGTATCTCAGGAGTGGATTTTGCCTTAACATATTTACTAATATCCATTATTTTTCCTGTGTAGTTTTAATTTTTTGAGTGTAATATTTCTTCAATTTAAAGGCTAAGCTCACTTTTGTTCGCCATTTTTTTTTTTTCTAAATTCCAGCTCCTTTGTACAAATATAGCATTAATGTACTTCTTTTGCAAAAATAAAGCAGCTTTCCATTTATTCTACACATGCCTACCTCACTGAATTTATGGATGTTTAAAAACACTTCTCAATTACTTCTGCCTTACTTGCTGGACAGACTTTAGGTCATGGCACAGGATGGAGTTGACCAGCTGACCTCATTAGAACACACCCTGCATCATCTACCTTCAGCTGGTCAACTCCTTCCTGTGTCATGACCTAAAGTCTGTCCAGCAAGTAAGGCAAAAGCAATCAAGCAGTGTTTTTAAATATCCTAGTGAGGTAAGCGTGTGTAAAATAAATGGAAAGCTGTTTTATTTTTGCAAAAGAAGTACATTAATGCTATATTGGTACATAGTGGAGCTGAAATCCGCGGGACCAGCGGATCCGATCGCCGCTGGTGTCCCGCGATCGGGTCATGGAGCTGAAGAACGGGGAGAGGTATGTGTAAACAAACCTCTCCCCGCGCTTCCTACTCTGCCTGTCATTGATTGGCTGTTCCCGGTCATCGGGAAAGCCGATCAATGATGTCAGACGTCAGCCCCGCCCCCTAATGTAAAAAAACACACACACGTCACAGGCCATAACCCCTCCCCTCCCCCTAGTGGTTAACTCTTTCACTACAACTGTCATTTATACAGGAATCAATGCATTTAAATAGCATTGATTGCTGTATAAATGACAATGGTCCCAAAAATGTGTCAAAAATGTCCGATGTCCGCCATAATGTCGCAGTCACAATAAAAATCGCTGATCGCCGCCATTACTAGTAAAAAAAAAAAAATATTAATAATAAAAATGCTATAAAACTATCCCCTATTTTGTAAACGCTATAACTTTTGCACAAACCAATCAATAATCGCTAATTGCAATTTTTTTTTGCCTTTTTTGCCTAAATCTAACAGGATAGAATTTCCCTTCCTAGGGGTAGATTTCCTCTCACTTCCTGTTTTGCAAGTAGGAGTCGTTTGTAAGTTGGATGTTTGAAAGTAGGGGCCTGGCGTATATACTCTGCAGAAATTTGCCCTATTAGATGTTGGTGTAGCCACAAGACTGGTGGGCACAGGAATGGGCCCTGCTGTGAGTTAATAGATCAAGATTTGTAATTGCATGCACCTGTTGAACAGGGCAGAAAAATTGGGGGTGGTGGTGGTGGTGGTGGACGGTTTTGCCACAAGACTGTAAGCTCTCACAGTTACTCTTGGTGGGCGCAGGAATGGGCCCTGCTGTGAGTTATTAGATCAAGATTTGTAATTGCAAGCACCTGATGAACAGGGCAGAAAAATTGGGCCTTTGGCGGTGGTGGTGGACGGTGTTGCCACAAGACTGTAGGCTCTCACAGTTACTCTTGGTGGGCGCAGGAATGGGCCCTGCTGTGAGTTATTAGATCAAGATTTGTAATTGCAAGCACCTGATGAACAGGGCAGAAAAATTGGGCCTTTGGCGGTGGTGGTGGACGGTGTTGCCACAAGACTGTAGGCTCTCACAGTTACTCTTGGTGGGCGCAGGAATGGGCCCTGCTGTGAGTTATTAGATCAAGATTTGTAATTGCAAGCACCTGATGAACAGGGCAGAAAAATTGGGCCTTTGGCGGTGGTGGTGGACGGTGTTGCCACAAGACTGTAGGCCCTCATAGTTACTCTTGGTGGGCGCAGGAATGGGCCCTGCTGTGAGTTATTAGATCAAGATTTTTATTTGCAAGCACCTGATGAACAGGGCAGAAAAATTGGGCCTTTGGCGGTGGTGGTGGACGGTGTTGCCACAAGACTGCAGGCCCTCATAGTTACTCTTGGTGGGCGCAGGAATGGGCCCTGCTGTGAACTATTAGATCAAGATTTGTAATTACCCGCCCCTGTTAAACAGGGGCTGAAAAATTGTGCCTTAGGCACTGGTGCTGGTGCCACAACACTGCAACCCCTCACAGAGACTGTACTTGGAGCACAGCAGTCACACGTGTTGCGAAGCATTTTTTTTAAAAATTGTAAGTACACGCCCCTGTTAAACAGGGGCTGAAAAATTGTGCCTTAGGCACTGGTGCTGGTGCCACAACACTGCAACCCGGCCCTCATAGATACTGTACTTGGAGCACAGCAGTCACACGTGTTGCGAAGCATTTTTTTAAAAAATTGTAAGTACACGCCCCTGTTAAACAGGGGCTGAAAAATTGTGCCTTAGGCACTGGTGCTGGTGCCACAACACTGCAACCCGGCCCTCACAGATACTGTACTTGGAGCACAGCAGTCACACGTGTTGCGAAGCATTTTTTTAAAAAATTGTAAGTACACGCCCCTGTTAAACAGGGGCTGAAAAATTTTGCCTTAGGCACTGGTGCCACAACACTGCAACCCCTCACAGATACTGTACTTGGAGCACAGCAGTCACACGTGTTGCGAAGCATTTTTTTTAAAAAAATTGTAAGTACACGCCCCTGTTAAACAGGGGCTGAAAAATTGTGCCTTAGGCACTGGTGCTGGTGCCACAACACTGCAACCCCTCACAGATACTGTACTTGGAGCACAGCAGTCACATGTGTTGCGAAGCATTTTTTTAAAAAATTGTAAGTACCGCCCCTGTTAAACAGGGGCTGAAAAATTGTGCCTTAGGCACTGGTGTGGTGGCATTGATCATTGAGGAGGAGGAAGAGGATAGTCAGTGAACATAAGAGGACAGTCACTCAGCATCAGCATAGGCAGTCTTGAAGGGATGTGACATTAAAAATTATTCGGTTATATCCGCCTCAGGTGCCTGGTAGCTGGTGGTGATCCAAGACTGATTCATTTTGATGAAGGTCAGTCGATCAACCGAGGCGGTGGACAGGCGCACCCTATGATCAGTCACAAATCCTCCAGCAGCACTGAATGTGCGTTCGGAAAGAACGCTGGAGGCAGGACAGGCCAGTAGCTCAATTGCATACTGTGCAAGCTCTGGCCAGTGATCCATCCTCAGGACCCAGTAAGCCAGAGGATTTTCGGTGGGAAAGGTGTCCAAGTCTGACCTTGCCCCAAGGTATTCCTGCACCATGTATATCAGACGCTGGCGATGGTTGCTGGAACCGATCATACCTTGGGGCTGCGGACTAAAAAATTGTCTGAACGCATCGGTCAGACGTCCACCTTCCCCACCGCTCCTTCTGCCACTGACCGAAGCCTCAGCAACTCGTCGCCCAGGACCAGGAGTTTGTAGCCTCCCAGTTTCTGGGAACGCGTTGCACAGACCTTTCTGCAAGGCCTCCCTGAGATGTCTCATCCTCTGCTCCCTCTGCGACGGCAAGATAAGGTCCGCAACCTTACCCTTGTACCGCGGATCAAGGAGAGTGGCCAGCCAGTAATGGTCCCTCTCCTTGATCCGAAGAACACGAGGATCCTTCCGCAGGCTTTGCAGGATCAGGGAGGCCATGCAGCGTAGGTTAGCTGAGGCATTCGGTCCGGAGTCTTCTGGGTCACTGAGGATGACATGATCGCCAGCCACCTCCTCCCAGCCACGTACAAGTCCACTGGTTTGTTGGGACTTTACATCATCCCTAAAAGACTGCTGCTGCTGATGCTGAGTGCCAGGCTCCACCTCCATGCTCACACAATCCTCCTCCTCCTCCTCCTCCTCCTCATCCTCTTCCTGTGTGATGGGTGGGACAGAAGGAACACTGTCCGGATAAAGGGGGCCTTGAGAGGCAAGGAAGTCCTCCTCTTCCTGCCTCTGTTCTGCCTCAAGTGCCCTGTCCATTATCCCACGCAGCGTATGCTCCAACAGGTGGACAAGAGGGACAGTGTCACTGATGCATGCACTGTCACTGCTCACCATCCTCGTGGCCTCCTCAAATGGTGAGAGGACAGTGCATGCATCCCTGATCATGCTCCACTGACGTGGGGAAAAAAAACCAAGCTCCCCTGACCCTGTCCTGGTGCCGTAGTCGCAAAGGTACTCATTGATGGCCCTCTGCTGCGTGTGCAGTCGCTGCAGCATGGCAACGTTGAGTTCCACCTGGTGGGCATGTCACATATTAGGCGGTTCTTGGGCAGGTTCAGCTCCTTTTGCAGCTCAGTCAGCCGAGCACTGGCATTATAAGATCGGCGGAAATGCACACAGACTTTCCTGGCCTGCCTCAGGACATCCTGTAAGCCTGGGAACCTGCCCAAGAACCGCTGCACCACCAGGTTGAGGACGTGAGCCATGCAGGGCACATGGGTGAGCTGCCCCTGTCGCAGGGCGGAGAGGAGGTTGGTGCCATTGTCAGAAACGACCATTCCTGGCTTAAGCTGACGTGGCGTCAACCACCTCTCGGCCTGCCCCTGCAGAGCTGCCAGAACCTCTGGCCCAGTGTGGCTCCTGTCCCCCAAACACACCAGCGCAAGCACGGCATGGCATCTTTTTGCCTGCGTACTTGCGTAGCCCCTTGTACGCCTACGGAGCACCGCTGGTTCCAAGGACAGAGCACTGGAGGAAGAAGAAGAGGAGGGGGTGGAGGAGAGAGGTGTGTCACAACCAGTAGCAGTAGTAGCGTTTTGGAGGCGTGGTGGCGGAACAACCTCCAACACTACTGCACCTTGTCCTGCATCCCTCCCAGCTGCCAATAGAGTGACCCAATGGGCCGTGAAAGAAAGGTACCGTCCCTGTCCATGCCTGCTGGACCATGAGTCAGCGGTAATATGCACCTTACCGCTGACCGCCCTGTCCAGCGAGGCATGGACATTGCCCTCCACATGCCGGTAGAGAGACGGAATCGCCTTCCGTGAGAAAAAGTGGCGTTTGGGAACCTGCCACTGAGGAACCGCACATTGAACAAACTCACGGAAGGGGGCCGAGTCTACCAACTGAAAAGGCAGCAGTTGAAGTGCTAGCAATTTAGCCAGGCTAGCATTCAACCGCTGGGCATGTGGATGGCTGGGAGTGTACTTCTTTCTACGGTCCAGCAGCTGGGGCAGGGAAATTTGCCTGCTGCAATCGGACGTCGGTGTACTGCAAGTACTTGGTTGTGACACACCTAATTCTACACCTTCAGTCCTCTCAGAGCAGCTTTCAGAGAGGACTGAAGGTGTAGTGGGGATGGAGATCCCAGCTGAGGAGGAGCAAGGAGAGGTCCGCTTAGTTCTTTGGTGTGGGTCTTTTATGTGTGCCTGCCAACGAGCTGCATGGCAGGTCGCCATATGTCTGGTCATGCTTGTGGTTCCCAAGCGGCTGATGTTTTGGCCACGCGAGATACGCTTGAGACAAATATTGCAAATAGCAGTGGTGCGATCTGCTGCACTCGTCTCAAAAAAGGCCCACACCAAAGAACTTTTCTGATAACGTGCAGAGGCAGCGCCCTGCACAGGCGGAGCTCTGCGGTGTTGTACAGTTGCTGTGCTGGCCTCTACCTGGCCTCCAGGGGGCATCCTGCCTCGTTGGACATGTGACGCCGCATCCTCCTCCTCCTCGTCCTCCTCCTCATCCTCTCTCCCTTCAGGCACCCACGTGGAGTCAGTGACCTCATCATCCCCTCCCTCTTCACCACTAGAGCAAACCTGGCAGTAAGCTGCAGCTGGTGGAACAGTACTGCCAGATTCCTCAAGCTGGGTATCATCATCCGAGCCTTCGAATCGTTGGGCATCCTCCTGGAGCATGTACCCAACACTGTGCTCAAAGAGTTCGGGGGACTCCTCAGGAGGACATGGTGGGTCTAGGGAAGGGGTGGCTGATGATGCTCTGTCAGTACCCTGAGCCTGGGTGAGAGAGGATGAGGAGGATGAGGAGGGCTTGGTCATCCATTCTACCAAGCCTTCAGCATGATGCGGCTCCACATGTCCAGCTGCCGAAAACAAAGACGCGCGTGTCCCATGGCCACGTGCTGATGACGATGCACGACCACGTCCACGTCCACGGCCACGTCCACTAGAAACAGAGCCTGCCTGCCCTGTGTTCTTGGCTCTGCACGCTCTGCCTCCCCTTGGCGGTCTTCCAGCCATTGTAGTCGGTAGTCCTGTGGGTGCTGCTGAGAAGAATATATAGGAGCTCTGTGTGATGCCACTAACACACTAGAAGTCCTGTGGGTGCTGCTGAGAAGAAAATATAGGAGCTCTGTGTGATGCCACTAACACACTAGAAGTCCTGTGGGTGCTTCTGCAAAGAAAATAGAGGAGCTCTGTGTGATGCCACTAACACACTAGAAGTCCTGTGGGTGCTTCTGCAAAGAAAATAGAGGAGCTCTGTGTGATGCCACTAACACACTAGAAGTCCTGTGGGTGCTTCTGCAAAGAAAATAGAGGAGCTCTGTGTGATGCCACTAACACACTAGAAGTCCTGTGGGTGCTGCTGAGAAGAAAATATAGGAGCTCTGTGTGATGCCACTAACACACTAGAAGTCCTGTGGGTGCTTCTGCAAAGAAAATAGAGGAGCTCTGTGTGATGCCACTAACACACTAGAAGTCCTGTGGGTGCTTCTGCAAAGAAAATAGAGGAGCTCTGTGTGATGCCACTAACACACTAGAAGTCCTGTGGGTGCTTCTGCAAAGAAAATAGAGGAGCTCTGTGTGATGCCACTAACACACTAGAAGTCCTGTGGGTGCTGCTGAGAAGAAAATATAGGAGCTCTGTGTGATGCCACTAACACACTAGAAGTCCTGTGGGTGCTTCTGCAAAGAAAATAGAGGAGCTCTGTGTGATGCCACTAACACACTAGAAGTCCTGTGGGTGCTGCTGAGAAGAAAATATAGGAGCTCTGTGTGATGCCACTAACACACTAGAAGTCCTATGGGTGCTTCTGCAAAGAAAATAGAGGAGCTCTGTGTGATGCCACTAACACACTAGAAGTCCTGTGGGTGCTTCTGCAAAGAAAATAGAGGAGCTCTGTGTGATGCCACTAACACACTAGAAGTCCTGTGGGTGCTGCTGAGAAGAAAATATAGGAGCTCTGTGTGATGCCACTAACACACTAGAAGTCCTGTGGGTGCTTCTGCAAAGAAAATAGAGGAGCTCTGTGTGATGCCACTAACACACTAGAAGTCCTGTGGGTGCTGCTGAGAAGAAAATATAGGAGCTCTGTGTGATGCCACTAACACACTAGAAGTCCTATGGGTGCTTCTGCAAAGAAAATAGAGGAGCTCTGTGTGATGCCACTAACACACTAGAAGTCCTGTGGGTGCTTCTGCAAAGAAAATAGAGGAGCTCTGTGTGATGGGACTAACACACTTCAAGTCCTATGGGTGCTTCTGGGAAGAAAATAGAGGAGCTCTGTGTGATGCCACTAACACACTAGAAGTCCTGTGGGTGCTTCTGCAAAGAAAATAGAGGAGCTCTGTGTGATGCCACTAACACACTAGTAGTCCTGTGGGTGCTTCTGCAAAGAAAATAGAGGAGCTCTGTGTGATGGGACTAACACACTTCAAGTCCTATGGGTGCTTCTGGGAAGAAAATATAGGTCTGTGTGATGGGACTAACACACTTCAAGTCCTATAGGTGCCTCTGGGAACAAAATATATGATCTCTGTGTGATGGGACTAACACACTTCAAGTCCTATAGGTGCTTCTGGGAAGAAAATATAGGTCTGTGTGATGGGACTAACACACTTCAAGTCCTATGGGTGCTTCTGGTAATAAAATGTAGGTCTGTGTGATGGGACTAACACACTTCAAGTCTTTTGGGTGCTTCTGGGAAGAAAATATAGGTCTGTGTGATGGGACTAACACACTTCAAGTCCTATAGGTGCTTCTGGGAACAAAATATAGGATCTCTGTGTGATGGGACTAACACACTTCAAGTCCTATGGGTGCTTCTGGGAAGAAAATGTAGGTCTGTGTGATGGGACTAACACACTTCAAGTCCTATAGGTGCTTCTGGGAACAAAATATATGATCTCTGTGTGATGGGACTAACACACTTCAAGTCCTATAGGTGCTTCTGGGAACAAAATATATGATCTCTGTGTGATGGGACTAACACACTTCAAGTCCTATAGGTGCTTCTGGGAAACAAAATATAGGTCTGTGTGATGGGACTAACACACTTCAAGTCCTATAGGTGCTTCTGGGAACAAAATATATGATCTCTGTGTGATGGGACTAACACACTTCAAGTCCTTTTGGGTGCTTCTGGGAAGAAAATATAGGTCTGTGTGATGGGACTAACACACTTCAAGTCCTATAGGTGCTTCTGGGAACAAAATATATGATCTCTGTGTGATGGGACTAACACACTTCAAGTCTTTTGGGTGCTTCTGGGAAGAAAATATAGGTCTGTGTGATGGGACTAACACACTTCAAGTCCTATAGGTGCTTCTGGGAACAAATTATAGGATCTCTGTGTGATGGGACTAACACACTTCAAGTCCTATGGGGTGCTTCTGGGAAGAAAATGTAGGTCTGTGTGATGGGACTAACACACTTCAAGTCCTATAGGTGCTTCTGGGAACAAAATATATGATCTCTGTGTGATGGGACTAACACACTTCAAGTCCTATAGGTGCTTCTGGGAACAAAATATATGATCTCTGTGTGATGGGACTAACACACTTCAAGTCCTATAGGTGCTTCTGGGAACAAAATATATGATCTCTGTGTGGTGGGACTAACACACTTCAAGTCCTATAGGTGCTTCTGGGAACAAAATATATGATCTCTGTGTGATGGGACTAACACACTTCAAGTCTTTTGGGTGCTTCTGGGAAAAAAATATAGGTCTGTGTGATGGGACTAACACACTTCAAGTCCTATAGGTGCTTCTGGGAACAAAATATATGATCTCTGTGTGATGGGACTAACACACTTCAAGTCCTATAGGTGCTTCTGGGAACAAAATATATGATCTCTGTGTGATGGGACTAACACACTTCAAGTCCTATAGGTGCTTCTGGGAAGAAAATGTAGGTCTGTGTGATGGGACTAACACACTTCAAGTCCTATAGGTGCTTCTGGGAACAAAATATATGATCTCTGTGTGATGGGACTAACACACTTCAAGTCCTATAGGTGCTTCTGGGAACAAAATATATGATCTCTGTGTGATGGGACTAACACACTTCAAGTCCTATAGGTGCTTCTGGGAAGAAAATGTAGGTCTGTGTGATGGGACTAACACACTTCAAGTCCTATAGGTGCTTCTGGGAAGGAAATATAGGTCTGTGTGATGGGACTAACACACTTCAAGTCCTATAGGTGCTTCTGGGAACAAAATATATGATCTCTGTGTGATGGGACTAACACACTTCAAGTCCTATAGGTGCTTCTGGGAACAAAATATATGATCTCTGTGTGATGGGACTAACACACTTCAAGTCCTATAGGTGCTTCTGGGAAGAAAATGTAGGTCTGTGTGATGGGACTAACACACTTCAAGTCCTATAGGTGCTTCTGGGAACAAAATATATGATCTCTGTGTGATGGGACTAACACACTTCAAGTCCTATAGGTGCTTCTGGGAAGGAAATATAGGTCTGTGTGATGGGACTAACACACTTCAAGTCCTATAGGTGCTTCTGGGAACAAAATATAGGATCTCTGTGTGATGGGACTAACACACTTCAAGTCCTATGGGTGCTTCTGGGAAGAAAATGTAGGTCTGTGTGATGGGACTAACACACTTCAAGTCCTATAGGTGCTTCTGGGAACAAAATATATGATCTCTGTGTGATGGGACTAACACACTTCAAGTCCTATAGGTGCTTCTGGGAACAAAATATATGATCTCTGTGTGATGGGACTAACACACTTCAAGTCCTATAGGTGCTTCTGGGAACAAAATATATGATCTCTGTGTGATGGGACTAACACACTTCAAGTCCTATAGGTGCTTCTGGGAACAAAATATATGATCTCTGTGTGATGGGACTAACACACTTCAAGTCTTTTGGGTGCTTCTGGGAAGAAAATATAGGTCTGTGTGATGGGACTAACACACTTCAAGTCCTATAGGTGCTTCTGGGAACAAAATATATGATCTCCGTGTGATGGGACTAACACACTTCAAGTCCTATAGGTGCTTCTGGGAAGAAAATGTAGGTCTGTGTGATGGGACTAACACACTTCAAGTCCTATAGGTGCTTCTGGGAACAAAATATATGATCTCTGTGTGATGGGACTAACACACTTCAAGTCCTATAGGTGCTTCTGGGAACAAAATATATGATCTCTGTGTGATGGGACTAACACACTTCAAGTCCTATAGGTGCTTCTGGGAAGAAAATGTAGGTCTGTGTGATGGGACTAACACACTTCAAGTCCTATAGGTGCTTCTGGGAAGGAAATATAGGTCTGTGTGATGGGACTAACACACTTCAAGTCCTATAGGTGCTTCTGGGAACAAAATATATGATCTCTGTGTGATGGGACTAACACACTTCAAGTCCTATAGGTGCTTCTGGGAACAAAATATATGATCTCTGTGTGATGGGACTAACACACTTCAAGTCCTATAGGTGCTTCTGGGAAGAAAATGTAGGTCTGTGTGATGGGACTAACACACTTCAAGTCCTATAGGTGCTTCTGGGAACAAAATATATGATCTCTGTGTGATGGGACTAACACACTTCAAGTCCTATAGGTGCTTCTGGGAAGAAAATATAGGTCTGTGTGATGGGACTAACACACTTCAAGTCCTATAGGTGCTTCTGGGAACAAAATATAGGATCTCTGTGTGATGGGACTAACACACTTCAAGTCCTATGGGTGCTTCTGGGAAGAAAATGTAGGTCTGTGTGATGGGACTAACACACTTCAAGTCCTATAGGTGCTTCTGGGAACAAAATATATGATCTCTGTGTGATGGGACTAACACACTTCAAGTCCTATAGGTGCTTCTGGGAACAAAATATATGATCTCTGTGTGATGGGACTAACACACTTCAAGTCCTATAGGTGCTTCTGGGAACAAAATATATGATCTCCGTGTGATGGGACTAACACACTTCAAGTCCTATAGGTGCTTCTGGGAACAAAATATATGATCTCTGTGTGATGGGACTAACACACTTCAAGTCTTTTGGGTGCTTCTGGGAAGAAAATATAGGTCTGTGTGATGGGACTAACACACTTCAAGTCCTATAGGTGCTTCTGGGAACAAAATATATGATCTCTGTGTGATGGGACTAACACACTTCAAGTCCTATAGGTGCTTCTGGGAAGAAAATGTAGGTCTGTGTGATGGGACTAACACACTTCAAGTCCTATAGGTGCTTCTGGGAACAAAATATATGATCTCTGTGTGATGGGACTAACACACTTCAAGTCCTATAGGTGCTTCTGGGAACAAAATATATGATCTCTGTGTGATGGGACTAACACACTTCAAGTCCTATAGGTGCTTCTGGGAACAAAATATATGATCTCTGTGTGATGGGACTAACACACTTCAAGTCCTATAGGTGCTTCGGGGAAGAAAATGTAGGTCTGTGTGATGGGACTAACACACTTCAAGTCCTATAGGTGCTTCTGGGAAGGAAATATAGGTCTGTGTGATGGGACTAACACACTTCAAGTCCTATAGGTGCTTCTGGGAACAAAATATATGATCTCTGTGTGATGGGACTAACACACTTCAAGTCCTATAGGTGCTTCTGGGAACAAAATATATGATCTCTGTGTGATGGGACTAACACACTTCAAGTCCTATAGGTGCTTCTGGGAAGAAAATGTAGGTCTGTGTGATGGGACTAACACACTTCAAGTCCTATAGGTGCTTCTGGGAACAAAATATATGATCTCTGTGTGATGGGACTAACACACTTCAAGTCCTATAGGTGCTTCTGGGAAGGAAATATAGGTCTGTGTGATGGGACTAACACACTTCAAGTCCTATAGGTGCTTCTGGGAACAAAATATATGATCTCTGTGTGATGGGACTAACACACTTCAAGTCCTATAGGTGCTTCTGGGAAGAAAATGTAGGTCTGTGTGATGGGACTAACACACTTCAAGTCCTATAGGTGCTTCTGGGAACAAAATATAGGAGCTCTGCCTGCCTGCCACGAACACACTACAAGTCCTATAGGTGCTTCTGGGAACAAAATATAGGAGCTCTGCCTGCCTGCCACGAACACACTACAAGTCCTATAGGTGCTTCTGGGAACAAAATATAGGAGCTCTGCCTGCCTGCCACGAACACACTACAAGTCCTATAGGTGCTTCTGGGAACAAAATATAGGACCTCTGCCTGCCTGCCACGAACACACTACAAGTCCTATAGGTGCTTCTGGGAACAAAATATAGGAGCTCTGCCTGCCTGCCACGAACACACTACAAGCCCCTCTTTCTAAATCAATCTAAATGAATGAATCTATCTAACTCAATCTCTCTAAGTAAATCTCTCTAACTAACTAAATCCAGCAGAGTGTCACAGATCTAGCCTGCTCTATCTGCGCCGGAACAGCATGTGACCGGCGCAGACGGCGTGGCGGCCTTTTATCGGGGGGGGGGCGTGTACTACAGCCCCTGAGCTGTAATTGGCTACAGGCGTCCTGCCTGTAGCCAATTATGGCTCTTCGAGTTTCCGGGGCTGTGATTGGCCAAGCATGCGGGGTCACAGTGCATGCTTGGCCAATCATCAGCCAGCAATGCACTGCGCCGGCCGCGCCGGCCGCAATGCATTGCGGGGCCGCTCGCAACACACGAACGTGATGCGAGCGGCCAAAATAGTTCTGGGCTCGCCGAGCGAGCGAACGCCCGGTGCTCGATGCGAACGTGGGTTCGCATCGAGCACCGGGCCCATCCCTAGTGAGAACAATTATTCTAGCATGAGAGCTCCTAGGTAACTCTAAACTCATGAGCTGTAAAGGCTTTTAAAGCGTTACCTATGGTGATTTTTTGGGCACCATAGTTTTTGGGGATATCGCGCATGCACGCAATTTTTAGACATGAAATAGTTGCACAAATATCAGTTGCACAAATATCATGTGACATAAAAATAACCTTTTTATTCTACAAGGCCTCTGCTTTCAGAAAATATATAATGTTCTGGGGGTTTAAGTAATTTTATTGTGACAGATAAAAAAAAATTGCTCCAGAGCCAACATGGTTAAAGAAGAATTCTAGGTGTGGATATTGTTACATATTAGTCAAGCTTGTTCCAATGTGACTATGTATATACCATACTTCTGGAATCCCTCTAGAAGCTGAAAATTACTGTAGTAGGCACCCCTAGTAAAATTATCTCCACTAGTTTCTGGGTCCCATGCTGAGAAGCTGCCCTGATGCAACACAGGAGGACCACTGCTTGGCATGGGCTCCACTCAATGCATTTTCTGATTTGATGAGGTGCAGAGCATGACATAACCACCCCTCCTTTTCATCTAAATCAATCAAACAATGCTTCACATTCATAGAGCAGCTGACCTCCTGTGTTCTAAATACAGCAGGGCAGTCTCTCTGCATGGGACACAAAAGCTAGGGGAGATCACCGTAGTAGTGGTGGTGTTTACTACAGTGATTTCCAGCTGCTAGAGAGATCCCACCGGTATAGTATATGCAAAGTTACATCGGTCAGAGCTATGTAAAAGTATACATACCTGTAATTCTTGTTTAAGATACAATATGGTGCACATTTGTTGATTACAAATGTGAAGGGTTTTTAGATAGCAGAAATGCATGTTGTTTCATTGTATCTATATAATGGTTTGTGTCATATGGCTCTGGAACAAAGGCACATTTCAGATGACATCAAGGAACCATGGGAGATCCATTTATACTCAATTTTCTGAAATAGATTTTCTGCAAATTGCAATTTTTTTTCAAATCTCAAAGAGGGACTCCGGCGAAATTTTTTTTTTTTAAAGTCAGCAGCTACAAATAGTGCAGCTGCTGACTTTTAAAATAAGGACACTTACCTGTCACAGGGTCCAGCAATGCTGGCACCCAAGGCTGAACGGCCCCTCGGTCCTCGGATGCTGCCACTGCCACCTTGGATATGGGAATCATACCCTTCACTTCCCGGTTCCCTACTGCGCATACGCGAGTCGCGCAGCACAATAGGAATGGACGCGTGTGTGTCCCAGCAGACAGCGCTGTGGGACAGGAAGAGGCATAGGCTCCCGCGGGAGTCTATGCCCAGAAGTGGGTGCAAATACCTGTCTTAGACAGGTATCTGCACCCCCCTCCCCCTGAAAGGTGCCAAAACTGACACCGGAGGGGGGGAGGGTTCCGATGAGCGGAAGTTCCACTTTAGGGCGGATTACCGCTTTAACTTTAAGAGGAGTTACCTGATCCAGATCACATTTCAATTAACTGATAGGTTTTCTTTTTTTTTTTGGAAAGAAATCTATAGAGCTTTTCCAAAAAGACAGAAAGTAATATTTTGCAGCTTACCAATCATTGGATGTGGTGGCTGCAATAGTTTTATTTTTTTACATATTTACATAGTTGGTGAGGTTGAAAAAAGACACAAGTCCATCCAGTCCAGCCTGTGTGTGCTATTATGTTAATAGTACATTGTACACCTCTGTATGTTGTGGTTGTTAAAGAGGAGTATCCATTAAAAATACTACAAATACTGCAGCTGCTGACTTTAAATAATTGAACACTTACCTGTTCCAGGGTCCAGCGATGCAGGGGATCGAAGCTCCGCTTGTCACCCCATCCGCTCTGCGGCGCCGGCATTGCAACTGTGGGCACCCGGCTGTGGCTTCACAGCCACGCACCCACTGCGCATTCGCGAGCGGCGCAGCGCGCTGTGATTGGCCGCGCAGTCATCTGGAACCTGTCACGTGTCCCAGATGACTGACAGGAGGGAGCCGAGGGGAAGTGATGTCACCAGCCCAGGCACCGAAGGAGGCAGACTACGAGGGATCCCCTAGCAACAGAGGTGAGTTGAAAAAAAAATTCTAATTATTTTATTTATTTATTTTTTAGGAATTTTAAGCATTTTTTTTTGAGTGCAACACCACTTTAAAGGTACCCATCTAATAGTTTTTTAAATTATCAATGCTCTCTGCTAATACCACTGCTTGTGGAAGAGTATTCCACATCCTTACCGCTATGAAAGAAAAGAACCCTCTATGCAGTTTAGGTTTAAACAGATTCTCTTCTAATTTTAGCGAATGGCCACGTGTCTTTTTAAATTCCCTTTCACTGAAAAGTTAGGACCACCATTACGATATTTGTACAATGATATCATATCCCCTCTCAAGCATCTGCTCTCCAGAGTGAATAAGTTCAATGCTTGTAGTCTTTCCCCATAGCTGAGATCCTCCAGTCCCTTAATTAGATTTGTTGCCTTTCTCTGGACTCTCTCCAGTTCCAGCACATCCCTCCTGAGGACTGGCGCCCTGAACTGGATGCCATAATCCAGGTGCGGCCGGACCAGAGTCTTGTAGAGTGGGAGAATTATCATTTTATATCTGGAGTGAATCCCCTTTTTAAGCGCTTCCGGACCAGCCTCCGCAGTTATACTGAGCAGGTTGGCTCCCCTGTGCGAGGCGTAATAGCTGTATGTCGGCTCTTTAAGATGCTTTAGCAGGTGCGCCTGCATCGTGTCCCTGGAGCGGGTGTGATGACCGGAAGGCACCCGCGATCGCTCGCGACAGAGCGAGAACTGGCATCTGTGTGTGTAAACACACAAATTCTGGTTCTCTCAGGGGAGAGGAAACAGATCGTGTGCTCCTACTCCTACTAAGTATCTCCTCCCCTAGTCAGTCCCACCTCCCCCCCACAGTTAGAACAGACCTAGGGAACACAGTTAACCCCTTGATCGCCCCCTAGTGTTAACCCCTTCCCCGCCAACGACATTTATACAATAAACAGTGGCTATTTTTAGCTCTGATCGCTGTATAAATGTCACTGGTCCCAAAAAAGTGTCAAAAGTGTCTGATCTGTCCGCTGCATTGTTGCAGTCACGATAAAAATCACAAATCACCGCCATTACTAGTAAAAAATTAAATAATACAAATGCCATAAATCTATTCCCTATATTGTAGATGCTATAACTTTTCCACAAATCAATAAATATACGCTTATTGTGATTTTTTTTTACAAAAAATGTGTAGAAAAAAATAAAAGTAAAAAATCAGGGATATTTATTATAGCAAAAAGTACAAAATATTGTGTTTTTTTCAAAATTGTTGCTCTTTTTTTGTTTATAGCGAAACAGATAAAAATCGCAGAGGTGATCAAATACCATCAAAAGAAAGCTCTATTTGTGGGGAAAAAATTACATAAATTTTGTTTGGCTACAATGTCGCATGGCCGCGCAATTGTCAGTTAAAGCAACACAGTGCGGTATCACAAAAAATGGCCTGGTCAGGAAGGAGGCAAATCCTTCCTGGGCTGAAGTGGTTAATGCATTCCAGTATTCTGTTGGCTTTGCTTGCAGCAACTTGGCATTGCATGCCATTACTGAGACTGTCATCTACTAAGACCCCCCAGGTCTTTTTTCATCCTAGATTTCCCCAGAGGTTCTCCCCCTAGCGAGTAAGTTGCATTTTTGGCACCTAAATGCATTACTTTACATTTTTCAACATTAAACTTAATTTGCCATGTAGTTTCCCACCCCATTAATTTGTTTAGGTCCTTTTGCAAGTTTTCCACATCCTGAGTAGAAGTTATTGCCCTGCTCAACTTTGTATCCTTCCCAAATACTGAGACTGAGCTGTTTATCCCATCCTCCAGATTGTTTATGAATAAATTAAGCAGCATAGTTCCCAGGACAGAACCCTGGGGGACCCCACTTTCCACACCAGACCATTCTGAGTACTCCCCATTAATCACCACCCTTTGGACTTGCCCCTGTAGCCAGTTTTTAATCCAGGTACTTACCCTATGGTCCTTGCTGACAGACCTCAATTTGTACAGTAAACGTTTGTGGGGAACTGTATCGAATGCCTTTGCAAAATCTAGATACACCACATCCACAGCCCTTCCTTTATCTAGATGGCAGCTCACTTCTTCATAGAAGGTTTATAGATTGGTCTGGCGAGAACGATTTTTCATGAATCCATACTGATTACTGCCAATAATACTGTTTTCATTACTGAAATCTTGTATATAGTCCCTTAAATTTTGGTGCCACGTTGGCTATTCTCTAATCAGTTAGTACTATTCCAGTCATTAAACTGTCCACAAAAATTAGGAACAATGGTTTGGCTATCACTTGACTAAGTTCCTTAAGGACCCTCGGGTGTAAGCCATCTGGTCCCCATGATTTATTTATGTTAAGTTTTTCAAGTCTATTTCTAATTCTGTCCTCTGTTAACCATGAGGGTGCTAACTCTGTTTCCCTTGTGAGGACTGAGGAGAAGAAAATATCTAAGACCTTCGCCATGTCTCCATCTTTTGTAACCAGATTACCTTCATCATCCTTTATAGGGCCAATATGTACTGGCCTCCCTTTCCTATTATTTATATACTTAAAACATTTCTTGGGATTTTTTTTACTCTCCTCCACTATGTGCCTTTTGGGTACTATCTTGGCCACCGTGATTGTACCCTTACTTTTTTTATTACATTCTTTGTAAAGTTGAAATGCTGACAATGACCACTCAGCTTTATATTCTTTGAAGGCCTTTTCCTTTGCTTTTATATGCATTTTTACGTTGGAGTTGAGTCACACAGGGTTTTCAGTAGCCCTTTAAATTAATTTCCCATTGGAATGCACTGGCCAATACCTTTATTTAGTATGCTCTTAAAGCACTCCCATTTTTCCTCTGTGTTCTTTGTTCCTAGGATTTTATCCCATTTAATATCTTCTAGCAAAGAGTGCAGTTTAGGGAAGTTGGCTATTTTGAAATTCAGTGTCTTTGTATTTGTCTTTTTATTACCCTTGTGCTTCCTATTTCTGTGATTTATACCGAAACAAATTGACCTGTGGTCGCTGTTTCCTAAGTTGCCTCATATTTCCACATCTGCAATCAGGTCTGTATTGTTAGTAATCAGTAGGTCTAGTAACGCATTGTTTCTTGTTGGTGCATTCACCATCTAACCCATGAAATTGTCCGGCAAGATATTTAAGAAAATTACGAGCCTTAGACAAATCCGCAGTTCCTTCCGCCCAATCCATATATCTTGATAATTAAAATTCCCCATTATAAGGGCACTTCCAACCCTTGCCGCCATTCCAAACTGTTATAGGCTTTTTTTTCTTTTTCTTTCCCCCTTGTTTTCACTTGGTGATCTGGCCAGTAAAAAAACTCCTATATTAAAGTGTCCCAACTCTGGATGAAGGAGCACAGGGAGAAACAGCAGCATTGTCAGTCTGGGGGGAGGGGGGTGTTAGGTGTTAGATGTACAAGCAGATTTAAATAAACAAATTGAAGCCAAACAGCTAATACTTTATAAACAGTTACAGTATTTTCTTGTGACATTTTGGGATAATGTTTTTACATAAACAAATAAAAGCTGATCACTGTAAGTACCTCTGTCAATGGTAAGTGGTTTGTTTCAGCTGTGTAACTGATACATTCTATTGGAAAGCTTCTTTTTTGAAATACAACAGACTTATTGGCCAGATCAGTAGATGAAAATAGAAAAAGGAAAGTCTAAAAAAGCAAGTTAATGCAGCCATCATATCTAGGAAATGGTAAGCTGCAATATAATACATGTTTGTTGTTGAGTCTAATACCACTTTAAACTATCCAAATAACCTGCATATAGTAAAGCAGGCATTCACAGTGCAGTTCTTGTTAAGCCCCATACACACGGTCGGACTTTTTCATGGATTCTGTCCGATCGGACAAGGTTGTTGAAAAATCAGACCGTGTGTATGCACCATCGGACAGTGTTCGTCGGTTTGTCCGACGGACAAAGTCTTATCTCCTGCTGGAAAGATTTGCCGTCAACCCGGTCCGATCACACCAAACCCGATCGTGTGTACGGTTGTCCGACCGGACAAAGTGCTACGCATGCTCAGATCACATTACAAGACCAAAGCTATTGGCTACTAGCCTCTACGTTGTCCCGTCGTAGGCAACAAACGTCACCACGTTCAGAATGATCGGATTTTCCGACAACTTTGTCCGACCGTGTGTACGCAAAACCAACATCGGACAAAGTACGACGGACATGATCCGACGGACCTTGTCCGCGGATTGTCCGACCGTGTGTATGGGGCTTTAGAGCCAAAGAAGATATATAGGAGTTGTTTTACTAAAGGCCAATAGACGGTTTACTATTCAGTGGAATTTCCACTTTGCAAATACATTTTCCCTTAGCTTATCGAATAAGGTGAAGCTTTGCTGAATTCCATCAGCCATTAATGTGCAAATATTTTTTTTTTTACTTGTACCTAGTTGTTTTATTTTTTGAAAAGTGAATTTTCACAGATCACTAAGCTAAATAAAAATCCCTCTGCAAAGTACACAGCCTATTTAACTTTAGTAAATCAACCACATGATATGTAGATGATATGTAGATGTGATGTCTATTAACAGTGTGAATACCCATGGTCCCAGACATGTATACTCAGTACACAAAACATCTGCAGCATGTATACATATAAAACATGTATTGTGCAATAAAATAAAAATGTGATGGTGCATTGCTTGGACATGCATTCTTTCCTTAGGGCTTTCACTCTGTCTGAACACAGTGACATGGTGGGCCATCGATTATGCCACATAGGCTTAAGGCTTCCCCTAGCCTCAGCATACCCCATGATCCAGAGACAGAGACCATTAACAGGCTTTCAAGAAGAATATTGAAAATCCTAAAGTGTAAATCTGCGACCCATTGGGGAGATTTCCCTTATTTTCCTGTCCAATAGCCAAAACAGGAAATGAGAAGAAATCCCTCCAAAGTGAGGTAACCCCAGCCTGTCACCAGGGTCACCAGAACTGGTGTCTCCATTGGAAGATTTTCCCTTTATTACTTTTCTGGTGTCAACCTAACATTTGTGATTTTTTTTTCTTCTTTCACGTTTAATGATAATGGTAAACAGGACAAAAATGAGGGGGTGTATCTCCCTAACGAGAGCACAGACACCAATTAAAACTGACAGGTTTAATAATCTCTATTAAAAAAAAAAAAAAAAGTTTTGCCTTTCATTACACCTTAAAGCGGAGCTCCACCCTAAAGTGGAACTTCCGCTAATTGGAACAATATAATACCTGTATAATTCAGGTATCTGCACCCACTTCTGGGCATAGATAGCCACAGAATCTGTGGGTATTTATGCCACTTCCTGCCCCCCCCCCGCTGTCTGCTGGGAAACACACAGATCCCAGAGACAGCAGGGACCGTCCTTATTGTGCAGCACGACTCACGCATGCGCAGCAGAGAACAGGGAAGAGAAGACGCAAGGCTTCACTTCCTGATTACCATACCGAAGATGGCGGCGGCAGCACCCGAGAGCCGAGCGATAGATCGGCTTCAGGTGCTGACATAGCGGGTGCGCTGGACGGGTGAGTGTCCATATTTTAAAAGTCAGCAGCTGCAGTATTTGTAGCTGCTGACTTTAAAAAAAAAAAACGGCAGAACTCCTCTTTAAGACTAAAATTGCTTCTTAAGGGGGAAGTGTGGTCCCATAAGATTAGAAGCTTGAAATTCTCCTTAATCAGCTAGAACATTATGAAATTCCTAGCCCCTCATTAGAGGGTTTCTGGAGGCCACTGGCCCCCAGGACATAATCCTGTTGCTAAAGGTAATATCCTGGGCCTTGATTCTACAGAGCACATTGAAATAGATAGAGCACCCCAGCCTCCTGTGTAGGGATGAGCCGAACACCCCGGGTTCGGTTCGCACCAGAACCTGCGAACGGACCAAAAGTTTGCACGAACGTTAGAACCCTATTAATTACAATGGACGCGAACGTTCGAAATCTAAAGTGCTATTTATAACGGCCAATATGCATGTTATTGTCCTAAAAAGGGTTTACGGACCCAGGTCCTGCCCCAGGGGACATGTATCAATGCAAAAAGAAGTTTTAAAAACTGAAGTTTTTTCTGGAGCACTCATTTTAATGATGCATAAAGGGAAAAAAAAAGTGAAATATTCCTTTAAATATCTACCTGGGGGGTGTCTAAAGTATGCCTGTGAAGTGGCATGTGTTTCCCATGTTTAGAACTGTCCCTGCACAAAATGACATTTGTAAAGGAAAAAAATCCATTTAACCACTAAAGCCCAGGACCAATTTGCAGCCAAAGGACCAGGCCCCTTTTTGCAATTCAGCACTGCGTCGCTTTAACTGACAATTGCACGGTCATGTGACGTGGCTCCCAAACAAAATTGGCGTCCTTTTTTTCCCACACCTTTCTTTTGGTGGTATTTGATCACCTCTGCGGCTGTTATTTTTTGCGCTATAAACAAAAATAGAGCGACAATTTAAAAAAAAATCTATATTTTTTACTTTTTGCTATAATAAATATATACAAAAAATATATAAAAAAAAGTTTTTTTCCTCAGTTTAGGCTGATACGTATTCTTCTACATATTTTTGGTAAAGAAAAATAGCAATTAGCGATTATTGATTGGTTTGCGTGAAAGTTATAGCGTTTACAAAACAGGGGATAGTTTTATAGCATTTTTATTAATATTTTCTCTTTACTAGTAATGGTGGCGATCAGCGATTTTTATTGTGACTGCGACATTATGGCGGACACATCAGACATTTTTGACACATTTTTGGGACCATTGTCATTTATACAGCAATCAGTGCTATTTAAATTCAGGTGTATGCTGTGCAGGAGGCACTGACTGAATATTAGGCAGATGCCTGTGTTGCACAAATCAACTACACAACACCAGCAATGAGGGGGTAGATTCAGGTTTATGTCTCTCCTCGCTGCTGGCGCTGTGATTGGCCAAGCATGCTGGGTCACAGTGCATGCTTGGCCAATCATCAGCCAGCAATGCACTGCGACTGGCGCAGTGCATTGTGGGCCATTCGTATCACACGAATTTGATGCGAACGTCCCACAAAGTTCTGGCTTCGACGAACGGACGAACGGCCGATGTTCGATTCGAACATGGGTTCGAATCGAACACCGGGCTCATCGATACTCCTGTGTAGGACCCTGAGCGGCTGTGGGAAATTATCTGCAAACTGTACACATACACAGTAAAGGAGAGCATCACGACAAAAATGCAAGACAATATGACCTTGATGGCACCAAACTGATACATTTTCTGATCTTTCTGTATGTATGCCCATGCAGCAAAAGGCCCTGCATGCCCTGCTGGAAGCCCCCCAAAATGCTGATATTCAATAAAGAAGGGTATTCCCCTTCACTTTGCATGCACCCAAGGACAGTAAAACAGCTACTTTTCATGATAAAAGTGAAGACTGATTTGCAACACTTTCTCTCCCAGTTTGATCTACCACCAGTAAATATCCTTGACTGGTGATTTAGCGAGGAGATCCTGATCTCTGAAGGACCAAAGCTTTGGCTGAAAACGGGGGTCTCCAGATCCCGCCCCAGATCCTGCCCCCCACCATGTGAATGAGTATGGGGTACATTGTATAATACAAAATAAAGACACAGTTTTTGAAAATTCCTTTATTGAAAATAAAAAATCAATGTACCCAGATGTAGATCCATCGCCAATCAGAATGCCCGCCACCTATGCCGGACCCGAAAAAAAAGCTTCACCCATGACGAAGGCTAACCGCCGCCTGCAGGCTCCGCCGTTTGACAGTTCTTAAATAGGTAAGGGGCGGGGCCACCTGGCTACATCACCTGGTGGCACCGACCCAGCATGCCCCCCCTGCCCTAACGCATCCCCCCATATGAAGGGCATGTGGTATGGTTCAGGAGGAGGGGGCACTCCCTAGTCCACCCCTTCCGGGTCTTCCAGGCTTCATGCTCTGATAAGGGTCTGGTATAAAATTTGGGGGTACCCCACACGCCATTTTTTTTATTTTGGTGTGGGGTTACCCTTTAAATCCAAACCAGACCTTTTTATTTAAATGTCTTTATTTTTTCTTTATAAACGTCAGTTTTGCTGCAGCAGGTTCTATACACAGTACAGATGCACCACTTTACAGGCAGACTAAGGGGACCTTCCTGGCACTATATTTAAAGGAATTTTTAATTTCTATTGTTTAATTTTAAGCACCATTAAAATCACTGCTCCTTTAAAAACAATCTTTTAAATAAAAATATTTTGCATTGATACATGTCCCCCAAGGCAATACCCGGGCCCCCATACCCATTTTATGACCAATAACTTGCATATAAGCCTTCAAAATGGGCATTTTTGATATTTCAATCCCATAGACTTTAATAGGGTTCGGAGTTTGGGTCCTAACTTTTGCAACGTTCGTGAGTTCTGGCGCAAACCAAACTAGGGGGTGTTCGGCCTAACTCTACCCTGGATTCATTTTGGAGCTGGGAGGTGGACTATCCTAATTCCAAGGTAAACAGGTTCTGGCATTGCTTCACTAGCCTACTTTTTTTCTATACAGTTTCTCAGATCATCTGGCAGCATCATACAGAAAACTCCCATTTTAGGTGCATAATATGATATGAGGTGGTTATTGTGTTAATGTCTAACTCATGGGAGTCTGCCTACCTCCTGGATGCCAGTCTATGCTGCTCAATAGGTCAAACTCTCCAGGAGGGAGTATGTACATGTTTAGAATGTGTATTTGGGTTAAGTCTCACCAACTGTTAATGGTGTCCCTCACTGGGGAATTCTAGCTTATATTAAACACATTTTCTATGTAGTTCCTACCTATTATTGCACATGTTTTTTTTTATTATACGTGTTTCGATTCAATACTGGGGGGGGGGGGGGATTGGATTATGTGGTGCCAGGTGCTTCCCCTCTGTCAGCCTTTGCTCCCCAAACAAATGGAACAAGCTTTGGCAGGAACTGAAGTGCCTCAAGCAGTCATACTGCAGGACACACATTGCCAATCTTCATCTCTTTCAAAGCTCCCTACCCATATTTTTAAGCAACAATATTTAAATAATTGTTCTCTAAATATATGGGTGTGATGATAGATGTGCACAAGAACTCTTCCTTTCTGCCTTTAGTACACCAGATAGACTCACATGACTAGAAGCTAGATAATTCTTGGGGATGATCTGCTCTCTCCCATGCTGCCCTAAAACACGTCAGGCAGGCCCGACAAGATCTTCATTTAGTTGATACAGGCTTCCATTAAGGACTGTAGCTACTTTTCAAAAATGCATGGTGCATACAGTATTTGAGGATTGACATCCTTTACATAGATCAGTACTTCTTAGACCATCTAATTAGTGGCAAACTTGAGTCAATCATGATATGACACTATGCCCTGATTATGATTTCTCTGGTCCTACTCTAGGTGTCGGAGGGATCAGTCTGGGAAGGCCACAATATATTTGTACATGGAGAACATATCTCTGATGGTCTCACCTCTGTCGCCTCCTGGACTCTATTTATAAGGCAGAAGCGTGCCACAAAGATGGCTAACCTGCATATAAAGAACATTAGACTCTGCAGACGAAGAACATTTGACTCCTATTCTTGCAGAATTTTGCCCATTTCCTGAATCTACAGATCCATAGGAAATTGAAATACAGTATGTGTGGCTTCCACATATATTTGAAAACTTGCGAGCTGGTAAGTATGCTGGGAAAACCTTTGTTTGCTTGTGCTATGCAAAGCCCTTTGAAAACCTTTTCTTTGGGCCCCCCAATGCAATTTTGCTTTCCACCTGCTTTGTAACATAGCAGCTAAACTCCAAATCAGTTTAGTGCAGCAGATCAGACAGCAATTGTGATTTGTTGCCAGAGGTTAAAGCATAACATGACTGCTCACTGATTAGTTGCTAGAGGTTACAGCACATAATTTATGCTTACCCATTGGTTGCTGGGGCTAGGGGGGGGTGGGCAGTGGTGGTGGTGAGGGGTGGAATGGTATCAGTGGCGGGGGGGATTGGAGGGTGTGATCAGTGGAAGTGCTGGGGGGTTGATGGGATCAGTGGCAGTGCTGGGGGGTGGTGGGATGAGTGAAGGCAGTGCTGGTGGGGATGGGATGAGTGGAAGTGCTTGGGGGGGGGGGGTGGGATCAGTAGCAGTGCTTTGGGGGGGGGGGGTTGAGGGGGATGGGGTCAATGACAATGCTTGGGGGGGGAATCAGTGGCAGTGTTTGAGGTGGATGTGATCAGTGGTTTTGTCTTTCAGAGAGAGGGGGGGTGAGTAAATGAGGGGGTGACAGAGAGAGAGAGAGGGGGTGGGTGAAATAGAGAGGGTGAGAGAGGGAGGATTGGGGATGAGAGAGAGGGGATTGGGGATGAGTGAGAGAGAGGGGTGGGGGGGTTGGGGATGAGAGAGGGGGGATTAGGGGTGAGTAAGAGATAAGGGGATTGGGGATGAGATAGGGGTGGGAATGAGAGAGGGGGCCCTTAGCCCTGGCTGTAGTCCCTTCTGTGCACCCCCATCCCAGTTTGTGTATTGGTGTGTACGATGCCTGGTACCTCCTTCCATAGGATTTTCCCGCTGGCCAGCAGCGTGCAGGGCCCTTCACCTTTGGGGTGATGAGGATGGGGTTCTCTGCTCCTTCCAGAAGATCCTTCTTAGAACGCAGACTGTCCCAGGTTGCAGTCCCTGGCTGCATGCACCCCCTGCCGGTCCTGGGGGGGGCCCGGATACACCTGTCCTCCAGACCGCTGTTGGAGCTTGGAGTTGAGAACAGGGTAGCAATCCCTGGCTGTATGCACCTCCCACCGGTTCTCATGGGCCCCTGATCCGCCTGTCTCCAGGCCTCTGTCGGAGCTTGGAGTGGAGGGGAGAGCGGGGTAGCAGTACCTGGCTGCATGCACCTCCCGCTGGTGCTGGGGCCCCTTATCTGCCTGTCCCTGGGCCGCTGTTGGAGCTTAGAATGGAGGGAGGGCGGGGTAGTGTAGTTATATAATATGTAGTGGGTAGATGATTTGTAGTTATTATAAGTATTGTTCCGCAGCAACCCAATTCTTCCAGAGAGATGCACTTTTGACTTCCAACACAGAACAAAGTCTTGCAACAGATGATAAAATCCAACAGAGTATAATTACGAAAATGCTAGTAAATATCTAGAGCCCCATGTTTCCATGTGACCTTGGTGCCTTCATAACCACACACCCTCTGAGCAGACTGGACGCCATGTTATATCCACCACACACTGACGAAGTCCAGGAGGACGTAACGTACGTACGGGGGAGGAGTCTATCAGTCACTCGCTGTCTATCATTATCTCCAGCGGCTTCGTTCCGCAATCTCTCTACATTGCTGCAGTTCCCCATTTGCAGCTTTGAGCTGTTTTTTTATGCATATGTCCATAAGGCTTTGTTTGCTGCAGTTGTGCATATCGAGTGTACCTACAGCACTGCCTTAACTTTTTGTCAACTGCATAACTTATGTTATTTGCAGACACAACCATTTACCTTTTGCATCAAGGTTGTATTTTAAACTTCAATTTTAAATAAACCGTTTACCAACAGTCTACACTTAGAGTGTCCCCCCCCCTTCTTTTCTATTATTATATGCTGGGAGATCTTTTTTGCCTGGATCCACATTGCTTAGTATTGGGCTGTCCATTATATGAGGAGATCATCTGCCGGAGATCCGTCCAGTTGATTGGTCGTTTGCCCTGATTGGAGTCAGCTTCCCTTGGAATCAGACACTTCACCCTCCACTGAGTCTATGCGTATGTGCATAGCACATTTGGTAAGAGTCTCCATTTACCTTCGGTTGAGGATATCACCTTAAGAACATATTCTGTTTATTTACAGTCACCAGGGTGTTTTATCTACAATCAGTTATTCACTCTCTGTTTTATTTTGGACTCACAAGACATGAACTTTTGTCACTGTATTTGATTATTTTCCATTATGTGTATTGTGTTTCATATACATATCATAATTTTATGATATCTTATTATTATTGTATTATTTTTGATTATTTTTTAGATGCGCTGCACTTATTTTTATTTTTCACACACTGAATGGCTGAGCAATTTGAATGTCCGTTTCCATTAAATGCTTTGATCTGCTCCTGTCTTTCAGAGTGACAGTAGATTACCCCAAGCTGTGAACAGCTGTAGTCATAAACTGCCCCAATCTGCATTCTTGCATATTAACATTAACACAGCCCAGAGTCACTATCTGTTCCCTTTGATATGTGGAGTAATTCTTGTTTGGCCACTTCCCCTTTGATCAACAAGTCCCCTTTAATATGCGCAATTATATTAACAGTTCATACCTCACACACCTAGGTAGACTTGCATAAGATTGCACAACAGGTAGCAGTACCTGGCTGCATTCACCTCCCGCCTGTCCTCCAGTGCCCCCGATCTGGCTGTGCCCGCTGTCAAAGCTTGGAGAGGAGGTTGGAGGAATCCAGCCTCTAGGTGGCACTGCCGCATCGGGGTTGCGCCTGCCGCTCCTCACCTCTCTGGTTGTCAGGGAGCTCTTTCTTCTCATGGGCTCTTGCTTCTCCTTGCTCCCGCCACTACTGGTCTAGGACTCTGCATGACAATGGGTTCAAGGGACAGCTGCTTTGGGGCCCCTCAACAATGACAGGGCCCTGGGCAGCTGCCCCTATTGCCCTGCGTTAAAGATGGCCCTGGCTTAGCAGAAATTAAGTTGCTAGAATACACAATTTAAATATAAATATCCATTTTAAATGTATAACACTGAAGCCCATTAGTGAATGAATCACACATGTCCACTGACAGCCCATCTATTAGGGGCGCCCGAGCGCCGCCCCCTCTATCCATGTCCGCCACCTCCATGCTCTTTCCAGTCCACGGCCGCTAACCCCCTATTCATGCGTCTGGCCCCTTACGGACGCCGGGCGCATGAATTACAGTGGCTGGGGTGTTTTTTTAAGTCCCTGATTAGAGCCAGAGGCTCTAAGAGGCTTCAAAATAGCCACGCCATGAGCCCACCCAGGTGTTACAACAGAGAATGCAACACTGATCTTCCACCCGGCCAATATCGGGAAGCGGGTCTGATACCTGTCACCCAAATGGCTGAAAGGACATGCAATCCTCTAAGAGGGGAGAAGACGCACGGGCAAGCGAGGAGGAGAAGACACAGGAGTCGATGCCGCCCGATGTGCCCGTCACTGCCCGATCCCCACCGCTGCCCGATGTGCCCATCAATGCCCGATCTCCACTGATGCCCGATGTGCCCGCTGACTAGATTGGGTAAGTGCCAGTGGGTGGGAAGACAGCGAAGGGGGGGTTTGAGGTGCCGTGGGGGGTGGTTGTTTTCTGCCCCCCCACCAGCCGCCACTGCAGATGTCCATGATTACTATTATGACATAACTGTTACTTCCATAGACCATGCACTTTAAATAATGATTTAATTAAGTGATAGTGAAAACATGACTGTATATTTTATGACAAATTCTCCACTATTGTCTATGCTTTATTTTTTTATAATTACGTTTCTCTGACGATTGGAAAATCATATAATTTTTTTTTAAATAACAGAGTGCCTGCAGCTTGTGTCTGAGAAAATATGTTTCCCACTATGGAAATTATAATAGCATTCTGTGGGTGTAAATCATATACCACTGAATTACCTTAAAATCTAAATGATGAGTCACAACATGTTTGTGCTGTAGGAAGTCAAGGCCTACAAAGGCAAGATGATTTTTCACACATATTGTTGCAGTAACCTCTTAATTTCCATATGTTCTCTGGGGAAACATGTTAGTGAAGATGTTAAAGCAAACCTTCACCCACGAAAAAAAAAATCCTCCTTCTCCCCTCATCGTCTTACACAAATACCGTTTTTTTAAATTAAAAAAATAAATATGTTTGGAAGGCAGGGTACCCACTGTCTTCTGGTATGTCTACATAACACATCCCAGGAGGCAGTGATTCAAGGTTTCAGCTATAGATCTTGTGCATGCAAAGACACACTGGGGTTGATTTACTGAAACTGGAGAGTGCAAAAATTGGTGCAGCTCTGCATAGAAATCTTTCAGTTTTTTGTCAAAGATTAATTAAACAAACTGAAGTTAAAAGCTGATTGGCTACTAGGCACAGCTGCACCAGATTGTACACTCTCCCGTTTTAGTAAATCAACCCCACTGTAGGTCACTGCCAGGTCCCATAAACCTGGAAGAGACCTGCGGTACATCTGTGCATTCATAAGATTCCTATGCATCTGCATGGCAGGCATGCTGAACCTGGTGAAGACTCCCAGAATATCTGCACATGCAAGGGATCTCATTTCAAGATGGGGTAGATAGGCAAAATGGTGCTAGGAGAATTTTGGCTGAAAGGTAGATAATGCTGGACTTCATGGACTAGTGTACAGATTTTTTTTCTCTACAGGGACAGTTAGTACAGTGTTGGATATTTAATTTTAGCTAGGTGAAGTTCCTCTTCAAGCTAAACACCTAAGTATTAAAACTATATATAAGTGAATGCAAAGAAATCTACAATTCACTCAGGCTAGTTTCATAGTTAAAATGGTTGTTTTATCACATACAAGTATAGTCAACTTTATTTGCCTTTTATGAGGAGAATATTCATTAATGCTTGGTGAAGGCGTCTTTATGAAGACCGTGACTGAAGAGTGTGGGGAGCCCTAAAGAACACCTTAAGGCCCCTTTCACACTGATGGACCAATTGGGTCTGCCTGTCAGTTTTTTCAGGCGGACCTGATCGGACCTTCCATTGATCTCTATAGAGTGGCGGATGCCAGTGGACATGTGTCAATTTACACCCGCCGGCATCCAATCTGATCTGGGCCACCATAAACAGATGCATGGGGATCCATTCCTGATCCATCTAGGGGATTTGATAAAAGTCAGATGGAAGTGGACAGGCAATCTGCTTCAACCCGACTGCCTCATAGAAGAGAGTGGGCTGTGTCCACTCTGCATAGTGCTTCTTGCACCTACTAAGTAAGGTTGGCTATGGGGGTGTTTTCTGAAAGCATTGGGCCTGTGTGCAAAATGATAAGTCTCCTAGCTGTAAAAAAGAAAGTGTGGCACATGCAGTGCTCCACAGAAAATATTGGGTGTGGTTCTCATTGTGCTGAATATTGGCTGTGGCTTAAAAGGACACAAAATGAGGGGGTCGGTAGTAAGAGATACAGAGTTCAGGGGGTCTGTAGTAAATGAGGCAGATTTTATGGATCAGTAGTAAATGGGGGGGGGGGGGGGCATTTTTGAGAATAGTTTTGGTTAGGCAGGAATACCACTTTAATAACAAATGAAAGAAGAGACCAACCACATAGGGAGTGCATTGTTTCATGGGTCAGCAGACTAATACACTTCCAGTGTGACAAGCAGGGCAGGACAAGGCATGTGTAAGGTGCTTTGACTGGGAGGAAGGTTTAGGTGAGTAATAGATGGAATGAGGGGGAGGTGGGTGGAAGTAGCTGTAACCTGGGGGGATTAGATGGGTGACAGGGAGGAGCAGTGATTAGGAAGGGATGGAGGGAGATGCTATACCTAAAAGTGAAAAGGTGTTAGGACCTGTGCTCTGGGCAGAAATCTGCAGTTCTTGTGTTCACCAGCAAGTGTCTCCCAGCAGCCAGCAGTTTCCGGCGATCAGCTCCACCTGGCCACACTTAGGCTGCATTCACACCTGAGCGTAACGTTTTCAGGCAGAAAATCGCGCAAGTTGCAGCGTTTTTTGCGGTGTTTTTTACCACGATTTGCAGCAATTTTTACTGCATTTTGATGCGATTTTGTATATAGCAAAAGGTCACCAAGGAAGAAAAACGCCCAAATCTGCCTGATTCGAGCGACAAAAAAAGGTCCGGAACTTGTTTGAGCTTCAGGCGCAGGGCTTCAGGCATTTTGGAGTGGAGATGTGAACCATCTCCATAGAGAATAATGTATTTTTTCCCCTCTAGCGTTTTGTAGCTTCAGGCTTCAGGCGACAAAATGCTCAGGTGTGAATGCAGCCTTACTGGGAGGGTACTTAAGTTCCACCTTTGCTACTGCTCCTTGCGTCAGTGTTTTGAATTGTCATCCTTGCTTGCCAGATTCCTTTGCCTATGTGTACCCTGCCGCTTACTCCTGCTCCTTGTTCCTGTACCCAGTCTTGATTCCCCCCCCCCCTTCCTTGCATCCCTGGTATTACCTGTTACCAGTGTCCCTCATTTTGTATATATTTTGTATATACTGTAGTTAGTTGTTAGGTCTCTGTTAGGTTAATTAGGTATTTTATCACTGGGGTTTGTTTGTGTTAACTGTTTGCTGGTGTGTGATTGTCTTTTGTTTCACTGTAAAAAATTCACAAAGATATATACATATAGTCTGGTCCCAGTTTCTGTGGGTGGCTACATATATCTGGTCTCTCAGCTGCTGATTCCTGACAAAAGGTGAGGTGGTATGAGGGGTGGATGAGGCAGTATGGGGGGTGGGTGAGGAAGTATGAGGAGTGAGTGAGGCATTATGCTGGGTAGGTGAGGTGGTGGGGGGTAGGAAGACATTTGTACAAGTACCAGCAGCACGATATTCAGCTCACCTGAGTCCCTCAGTGCCACTGGTCAGCCTGGAATATCTGTGCAGAGCCCGCCCTGTCTCCCAGTTTTCTGTCTGCAGTGATGTCAATCTTTGGGCAGGTAGGACTGATGGAGGAAGTTCCACCCTTGCCCTCCTTCTCTGAATGTCAGGACCAGGGGACGGGGCAAGCAAGTGAATGATTGCTAGAGAAAGAGGAGAGCAAGAATGGAGGAGGGGGAAGTCTGAGGACCATGCCGCCGCTGCCGCTCAGCCTATATTCTCTGACAGATCTGATTGCTGAGGCTGAGCTGCGTGGCTCCATGCGGCAGCAGGAACTAACTAGGCATTTGGGCAGGGTGCTCTGGGAGGTTCAGACCCTCCTAAACCCCCCTTATCTACATCCCTATGGCAGAGAGTAGGGAAACCAGTGGCATTGGCTGTGCCCTGGGAAGCAGTGCACCCTAGGTGGCTGCCTATTTCGCCAGCCCTGTATATATGTATTTTGTTATTTTGCTCATAGTTCTTTACTTTAACAATAAAATAAAACATTGTTATAAACTATAAATCATTATTGAAAATATTTTTACATATCATTAGCACCCACTGATTCTTTCTGTATTAAATATTGTATTGTAACTGTACTGTTATGTGAACACCCATATGTTGTAAAGCGCTGCACAAACTGTAGGCACTATATAAATCCTGTGTAAAAATAATAATAGTTGACTAATTCTACACTTAAGTAGACAACATACATTATTATAAGGCAAGAGATTATTTTTAATAAGCTACAAATTAATTCTGATTTTCTGATCTTCTGAATAAAGCAGTTCAAATGAAGGGGTTATAGTTCTTCAGCTTTTAAAAGACACTAATAATAACATAGTTGGACTTCTGTAATGAGACAGAAAAAAATGGTCAAGATATAGTAACTGATAGGAAGAAATCAGCAATGCCCTTTTGTGGTCTTTCCTGTTCCAAATTTGTCAAAAGGATATGTCATTGACTCGTAAGAACTACTGTAATTTGAATGGGTTCTACCTGGATTCTTACATGAAGTGGTCTAGTTTTTCTGCCAATGTATTGAAGCTGGCATCGACAGTCAATAATTTAGGTCACATGTGTAATGGTACAGGCGATCAACTCCTTAAAGGAGTTGTAAAGGAAGAAGGTTTTTTAGTTTTTATGCATTAAGATAGAAAACCTTCTGTGTGCAGCAGCCCCCCCAGCACCCCTGAACACTTACCTGAGCCCCTTCTCTCTGCAGCGATGTCCACGAGTGTGTTAGCTGTCCCAGACAATCCTCCTGTTTGGCTGAGACACAGCGGCGGCACCCTTGGCTCCTGCAGCTGTCAATAAAAATCAGTTTGCTAATCAGGGGAGAGAGGGGCGGGGCCGGAGCTCCGTGTCTGAATGGATACACGGAGCTCTGACTCGGCTTGGGTGACCCTGTAGCAAGCTGCTGGCTGAGGGGGCACTCACCGTTTTTTTTTTTTAAACAAGACTTTACAATCACTTTAATCTTATAGCCCTTGTCTGTTAAATTAGTATTTTTTCCTGTTTTGTTTTTAACTGTCTCTACATGGTAGACATTTCTGACAGCTATAGAAACCTTTTAGGTTGGAGAAAAGACTGACTTCTTTGGGTTGGGGGTCTATTACGTTATGGACAAGCTGGTTTCTGAGTGTAGGTGTTCTTTTGTACACAAACTTCGGTCGTAGGGTAAGTATTTCCCTAAAGTTTTGTCTGTTTTTAGGATAGGCCACTATTTATTCACAATTCCCTCTAATAATTTGTATTGTCTGTTAAAACCAGTAAGGAAGGCCATTTCCATGTTGTTATTTGCCTTTTTCTTCTTCTTGTCTGTAAGAAGTGTGTCCCTATCCATATTTTGTACCTTCCTCTTCAGGTTTTCTAGTTCTCTTGCCTTGTAACCTTTTTATTTAAATCTTTGGGTCAGTTTCAATAGTCAGGCATTGTCACTCACTGATCTCGCTGGCAAAGAAGGGACCAGCTATCTCACAACAGAGACACCCATCTCTACATTTCATAGTGGTGATAGAGTCCTATGTGTGGCCCTATGGGGTGCCATAACCTGGGTCTACCCCTTTATATGTAGACACCCTCCAGGTGCAAATCTCACAGATCATGCTGCTCCATGGACTGGCAGCAAAAGAGGCAACCACAAACTCTGCAGCATGCCCACGGGGTGGTATTTGTCAAAATTCAGGTACATCCAGGGCACATTGGCCAAATTACTCCTCATGATGCTCACACATAGTAAGCCATTCTTCCCACCAGGTGTAATCTCAGGATGAAGGCATACATACAGCTGTCCACATGTCCTGTGAAAAACGTTATTCAATACCATCTTAAAAAATATATGCTCAGAAGTGGTAGTGTTTCACAGTCTCTTATATTATAACCATATGGGTAACTCCTCCTTTAGGACACGCATTCTGGGCAATAGGCCTGATTCCATGAGCCACACAAAGCAAATAACAGTTAACTCTTTACTTTGTTTTTGTTCACACATGTAGCAACTGGTAGTCATTTTAAAGTGTGGCCCCCAGGGTTTCCACCAAAGACAACACACCTTAGGGAACCCTGAGGGTAGTCCAGTCTGCCATAGCACACTCCCAAAACTGTTCTTTTTTACTGTTGGCCCTGCTGAGATTCCCAGCATGGATCCATGCTTAAGAGTAACTCCCATTGGCACAGGATAACCTGGCTTTTCCAAAGCAGCAAACAAGCTTTACTGGAGGAGGTCAAACATAAAAAACAGTCCTACAAGATAATGAGGCACTACACTTGAACAAGTTGCAAACATCCTTAACAGCACATAGAGAGGTGTCCAGAGAAGTGAGACCTGCACCCTTTGCAAGGGAAATATTCCTAAGCTTAGTAATCGTGGTGTAAATACACTTTACCAAGAAAACCCACTCACATGCAGGAAAAAAATGTAAAAGACTGAATTTTGCTTGCACATCATTGGATGATGGATGTCAGCAGAGCTTTACCTCATTCACTAAGCTAAGGGAAAATTCCCTTGCAAAGTAAATATCATTTTTTTTCACCAAAAGTCCGGCTGGCATACAAATAAATGGCACCACAAGTAAAGCTGTGGTAAAGTGTGCAGTAACATGCATATCACTGCAACAAGATAGTGTGAACAGGCCTTTACTCATGTAAAATGTTACAGAAGACAGCAGACATGATAACAAGGGGTATCCAATTCATCCGTAAAGGGTAAAGATCATACAGGATGAGGATGACAGCTCTGAAGCTTGCACTAGTTAAAACAAGTCAGTACGTTCTATATTTCAATTCTTATGGGTTGAGGCCTTTAACTCCTCTACACCAGTAAATATAAACTGAGTAGGATATATTTCTTTTACATTTCAAAATGCATGTTGTAATTCCATCGCTGTATATTCACATCGCATTCTTATGCTAATCCATAATTTATCAATACTTTCTTCCTTAGTGATTTTCAGAACAATATATCACATTTGTGTCAGAGTCCTCCATGTTAACTGGATTTTACACAGTTCAGGATTACAGGATTAGAATTTTTTCATTATGGGATTATGCATTAAGTGGACATTTATATCAGATCTGTTTACTGCATTGGAAGGCTGCACATTCGTGTGTTATTGTTAAATGGGTTTTCAGTGTATAGGGAGTTTATTTATTAACATATTGCAAAAATCAAGCATACATTTACCCATTTAAATAAGATCCCAGCTACATCTGTTTAGATTTCAGTTTTCCATTTCCCTAGAAAATAGAGGAATATTTAGCATCACAAGGCATTGTAAGTATCAGTAGAGTGCAGTTACCTAACGCTAATTGGACAATTGCAGCTTTCTGAATTTTAGGAATTATCATTTTATAATACAAATCATAAAATAAAATGCAGATGCAGCCTCATCACAATAAAATACATCATATACCTCACATAAAACACTATCTTCATTAACTAGTTGTGGGACTCGATGTCCACCAGCCACCTGCAATAGCAGGAAAGAGCCAGAATGTAAATCTGTCAATGTAAACAAACAGATCCCCATTCTGACAGGGGATGAGAGAGAGATCTGCTGTTCCTAGTGATCAGGAACAGCGATCTCTCTCTTCAAGGCAGTCCATCCCCTATACAGTTAGAAACACCTCCCAGGGAACACAGTTAACAGCAGTGGTGGAGGCGCATGCGCGAGGCTGACTAGGCAGGTAATGTTCGCCTAGTGTGCCGCATCTACCGGGACTTAGCAGCCGTGACAAGACGAGTCACAGACACGAATCGCCTTAAAACGATAACCTATAGATTGGTTAATTTACCAGGATCACAAACATATAATGTATAGTGGGAGGAAATTGAAAATGAAATCAGTCTGTGGCATTCCTGAATCCATAGTTGACCTCCATTCCACCATTACTGCTCTCTTCCAAGAATTAATTTCTTCAATCCCCATAGAACGTCTTGAGATGGAGAGGAGGATACACAGATCATTGGCCCCACGAAAGGAAGATGGCCCACCCAGGGACATTGTCAATAAACTCCATTATTTTCGCACCAAAGAACAATTGATGGAAGCAGCCCGCAAAAAAGAATCCTTAATCTTCCAGGGACACCGTTATCAGATTTTCCAAGATCTTTCACAGCAAAGTCTCATCAAGAGGAAATTGATGAAGCCACATCTACAGATTCTCCAACATAGTCGAATCTCATACTGCTGGGGTTTCCAATTTGCCCTTTGTTTTACTTACAAAGATACCACATACACCTGTAAATCGGTGGACGACCTCATCTCCACGATCCACAACCTTCTCCTACTAATTCCTGAAAATACTACAGAAGGATCCAAACGTCGAGCCACATCAGGCTCCCCTACTAGTCAACAAGATATTTCATCACTTCAAGCCCAATCCAGCAACCACAAAAGAAGCCGCTTTGCCTCTCCACCGCCAACTACAGAAGATCAAATGGACTGAAGACCCTCCTATTGGTGATATGAGACCTTAAGAACTTAAACATTACGAAATATTATATACAAATTTTTTGAGGTGGTAACCCCCTGACACAGATTTTATCTCTGTATTAGGGTGAATTCCCCTTTATAAGAATCCTCTCATATTTTCAGTTTAGATAAGGTAAATTACTCCAGATAAATGGATATATATTAATTTCCTGTCAGACCACTTAAGTTACTGACTGTTAGGTAAATTGGGTAAATCAGATATAGAGTTGTACAGATTTATGGATTCTATACCCAATAATTCATCCCAAAAATGTATGGCCTCTTACAAATGAGCTAGATTATTTCTTCTACCTCACAAAAATTTATAGAAGCAATATTTATACCCACCAAGTTTCTTCACTTACAACTTACCTCTAGCTCATGAGTAAGATGCTAACCCCATCACTTAAGAACAGGTTATACTATATACTTTACTCAGTTACTGTTTTACTTATAACTACTTTTTTTTAGAGACTTGTTTAGTTTTATAAGTTTTATGTTAAATGGTATTCATACTGGCTGTTAAGGTCGAGTGGACAGCTCACTGCACCTCCAACTTGAGCCTTATGTACCCGGTTTTATCTACCGGACACCTTTGGATGACATAGAAACCATAGGCTAGTGATTTCTCACTATCTCTTGGATACCAGCTCCATACAGGAGCAAAACTTATTTCTCTTCAGCAAAAGTTTCTCTCTTTCCTAAAAATCAACAGATTTATTTTTCTCTCCCCAAATTCACAGCAAACCTTTCCGTAATACCTTACCCCCCCCCCTCTTTCATATTTGATCCACCTTTTTCACACTTCTCCAGAGCATAATCAATAATACCCACGGAAAACTTTTAAATCACCTGATTACTCTAGTATATAACCATGACTTCCCTAAATGTACTAACACTCAATGTTCAAGGACTCAATTCTCCACCAAGAAGAACGAAAGCCTTCATAAATTTTTCTTCACTATCAGCACATATAGTATGTTTACAGGAAACACATTTTAACACTCAATCCCCCCTAAATTCTGACATCGATGATATCCTCAAATTTTTAAAGCTTCAGCGTCCACTAAACAAAGAGGAGTACTAATTGCTTTTCACCACACTACACCATTTACCCTCCTTACCGAGATCAAAGATCCGGAAGGTCGATATCTACTATTACTGAAATAACGGTTGTCTCCTATTATGCCCACATTAAAAATCAGCTTTCTTTCCTTTCCCATCTATTTACAGTAGTGGACTCTCACAAAAGAGGCACTCTCATAATGTGTGGGGATTCTAATCAAGTATTATACCCAATTTTGGACAAATCCCCTACCCCCCCAACAATACACGACCCACTTATCAACATCTACTTAATCAACATTCCCTTCTTGACACATGGCGTGAACAACATCCTAGGGAAAAACAATATACTCACTATTCCCACCCACACAAACAATTTTCCCGTATTGATCACCTGCTCATTAATATCAACCTACCTGGAATATAAATGATAGCTTACTAGCACTTCTAACTTACAGGCAAGACATAGAAAAATCCATTTAAGAATATATAACAAATAATGCCTCGATAGATATAAATCCCCTGACACTTTGGGAAGCCCTTAAACTGACAATAATGCAGCGTACACATGCTCGGACTTTTCGGCGGGATTGTCCGCCGGACCTAGCCCAGCGGACAAACTGCCGGACTTTCCAGCGGAGGTCCGCCAGACTTTCTGAGCATGTGGACTTGCCCACACACGCCCGGACTTTTCCGGCGGACAATCCGCAGGAAAAAGTCCGCGGGACTTTTGGAAATAAACGGACTTGCCGACACACGATTGGAAAGTCCGTTAATTTAGAACGTAACTGCAGGTAGACGGGACTAGCGAAGGCAGTGAATGCCACCGCGCTAGCCCCGTTACCTGGCATGGATTTAAAGGGGAATCCCTACGCCGAAAAAATGGTGTGGGGGTCCCCCCAAATCCATCTCAGACCCTTATCCGAGCACGCAGCTCGGCCAGCCAGGAAAGGGGTGGGGACAAGTGAGCGCCCCCCCTCCTGAGCCGTACCAGGCCGCGTGCCCTCAACATGGGGGGTGCCCTGGGGAAAGGGGGGCCGTGCGGCCCCCACACCCCAAAGCACCTTGTCCCCATGTTGATGAGGACAAGGGCCTCTTCCCGACAACCCTGGCCATTGGTTGTCAGGGTCTGCGGGGGGGGCTTATCGGAATCCGGGAGCCCCCTTTAATAAGGGGGCCCCCAGATCCCGGCCCCCACCCTATGTGAATGAGTAAGGGGTACGATGTACCCCTACCCATTCACCTAAGGTGTAAAAGTGTAAATAAAAAAAAAACACACGTTTTTAAAATATTTTATTGCACTGCTCCGGGGGTCTTCTTCCGTCTTGGGGGATCTTGTCGCCGGACTCCTCCGCTCTCTTCTGCTCTTTTACCTAGCTCTTTCACGAGCGGAGGAGCCCAGCTTTCTTCTTCGTCGTCGCCGCCGTCGTCTGGGGGTCTCGTTCCGCCTTCGGGGGTCTTCCAGGGTCTCTTCTGTTCTTTCCGCCTTCTGCGCCATCTTCTTCTTCCTCTTCTTCCGATGGTGACTCGTCGCTCTCTCTGGCCGGAATGGCAGAGACGCGCTGTGTTGTGACTTATATAGGGACAAGGGGCGGGGTCACATGCTCATGTCACATGGTGACCCCGCCCCCCTATGATGTCACAGTCCCGGAGGATGCTGGGACTGGAACATCATATGGGGCGGGGTCACCATGTGACATGAGCATGTGACCCCGCCTCCTTGTCCCTATATAAGTCACAACACAGCGCGTCTCTGCCATTCCGGCCAGAGAGAGCGACGAGTCAACATCGGAAGAAGAAGAAGAGGAAGAAGAAGACGGCGCAGAAGGCGGCGACAGCGGCAAGAACAGAAGAGGGCACGCAGCCTGGTATGGCTCAGGAGGGGGGGGCACTTGCTCACTCGTCCCCACCCCTTTCCTGGCCGGCCAGGCTGCGTGCTCGGATAAGGGTCTGAGATGGATTTGGGGGGGACCCCCACGCCATTTTTTCAGCGTAGGGATTTCCTTTAAATCCATGCCAGGTGACGGGACTAGCGCGGCGGCATTCACTGCCTTCACGTTCTAAATGAACGGACTTTCCGATCTTGTGTAGGCAAGTCCGTTCATTTCCTAAAGTCCCACGGACTAGCACACAGACCGCGGGATTGTCCGCCGGACTTGCGAGTCCAGCGGACAATTTTAAGTCTGAACTTAAAACTTAGTCCGCCGGACTTTTGGCAGGAAAAAGTCCGCCGGCGCCCACACAAGGGGCGGATTGTCCGGCGGACTCCAGTTACTCCGGTGGACAATCCCGCGGGAACGTCTGCTCGTGTGTACGCCGCATAAGAGAAGTTTGTATTAGCCAAGCTTCCTACCACCGAAAACAAAATAAACAAATTCAAAAACAATTGGACAAAGCATTTTATAAAGCTTTGGAAAATTTTCAAATTACACCCTCCCCAGCAAATAAATTAGCTTATGATAAAGCTAAACTAGAATTGGATCTTTTTTTAACAGAGTCAGCTGAAAAATTTCTCCATAAAACTAAACACACACTATATATGAAAGCAAATAAACCTACCACATTCTTAGCCTTGACTCTACATATAAATGATCATCTACGGAAACCTATCCGACTACAAATTGCAAAAAATACTTCTTCTAGTAATCCACTAAAGATCGTAAATTAATTTCACAGAAAACTCACTGACCTATATAGATATACCCACAAATTTGACCAAGCTCATCTCACCTCCTTATTATCCAATAACTCCCCCCTCTCTCTATTGAACAACATGAAACCCTTGAAAAGCCAATCACAAATTTTGAAGTACAATCCGCAATAAAAACCTTGAAACTTCACAAGCAACAAGGCCCCGATGGCTTTTCAGACACTTATTATAATCGTTTCTCCACTTTACTCACCCCTCTTCTAACAGAAGCCTTTAACTTGCTACTATTAGGACATTCCTTTCGACCAGAAACCCTATTAGCCTACATATCCATAATACCAAAACCGAACTCTGATGACACAACTTGGTCCAATTATAGACCCATATCTATTCTCAACTTGGATATTAAATTATTAGCTAAAATACTTTCAAATAGACTTAATCCAATTATAAAAACACTCATACACAAAGACCAAACAGGTTTCATTCCATCTAGACAAACGGGAGATAATATTCGTAGAGCAACCCTCCTTGCTCATATGGCACGTACTCGTCGCATCTCTGCCTGCTTCCTCTCCATAGACATACAAAAAGCATTTGATTCTTTATCCTGGCATTATCTTAACCCCATCCTCCACAGATGGGGATTTGGAACACATTTTATACAATGGATCACATCACTATATAACAACCCGAAAGCATACGTATCTAATTCAGGTTTTAGATCTGAAACCATAAATATTGAAAGAGGAACCAGGCAGGGTTGCCCTTTATCCCCACTCCTATTTGCCTTGGCAATAGAACCCCTAGCTAAATTAATCCACACCCATGTCAACATCAAAGGCCTTGAACTAGGTGGTCACCAGCATATGTTATGCATGTTTGCTGACAATGTCTTGATTTTTCTCACCTCGCCTCTGACTTTAGCACCAAATCTAATTGACACTCTTAATAAATTTGGTTCTATATCAGGACTGAAAATAAATCCTCATAAATCTAAAGCTTTAAACATTTCACTTTAGTTGGAGTTACAAACACAACTACCAGACTCTCTCCCTTTTCACTGGTCGACAACACACATTACATACCTAGGAATCTCATTTACGGCAGATCCAGCAAATCTATACAAAGCAAATTATCCACCCTTACTGACTCAATTAACTACCTTAATGAAAAACTGGTCTTCTCTACCATTAGTACGGATGGGCAGAATAACTGTTATTAAGATGTCAGTACTACCTAAAAACCTATACCTTTTTAGAACGCTCCCAGTTCAAGTCGCAGCATACTTCCTACGGATTATTCAATGTAAAGTTATATGGGGAAAACTAAGACCCTGTCTACCACGATCTACTCTATCCCCCCGAACCCGAGATGGGCTGAGTGTCCCTAATTTTAGTAAATATTACTACGCTGCTCAGCTGGCTGAACTCCCTAAGTACTATGCAACCAAAGAGATTCCCCTCTGGGTCTCGATTGAATCAGTAGATTGCGATCCGCTCTCCCTAGCAAATCTCTTATGGCTCACCACTGTCCTCCGCCGCACAATAACAAATCCAATCACCAGACATAGTTTAGCTATCTGGGACAGACTTAAGAAACGCTTTGGACTTCAATCACAGCATAACCCTCTCCTCTCTTTTCTACATAACCCAGATTTTTATCCCACTTGGACTTCCCCATCCACATTTTCAGCTTGGTCTAAAGCAGGTTTAATAAGGGCACATCATTTTTTCAAAATCCAATACTATAAAGACCTTTCCCAAAATCTGTGAAACATATGATTTACCAAGCAATGAAACCTTCAGGTATTTACAAATAAAGAAGTTCTACAACAAAATTACCCCCCAAATACAACAAATACTACCAATACCGCATTTGAACAAACTTGCATTTCAGACCCACATAGACGTGGTTTGATCTCAGATTTATACCATCAACTATTGTCACATACCACCTCAACCCCCCTCCTTATACATCCAAATGGGAATCTGATTTGAACCTCCAACCAGAAGACTTAGATTGGTCACTAATCTGGCAAGCAACTAACTCAGCAACACCGAATATTGCAGCCCTAGAAACCAATTATAAGGTACTTACAAGGTGGTATCTAGTCCCAGCGAGAATATCTAAATATCTACTACAATATCCTGCTCAATGCTTTAGAGGATGCGATGACACAGATACACGTCTGCATATATGGTGGACCTGTCCTATAGCAATAGTCTTTTGGAAAAGTGTATTTAATCTACTCTCCACCATGTTCAACACCACCTTATTACCTGACCCAACTGTTGCTCTCTTGAATAATAAGCCACAAAACATTACAAAACGTCAATTCAAACTTTTAATGTATGTAACAACGGCAGCAAAACAATCAAAAGTCTTAACATGGAAAACATCCACACTGTGTATTTTATCAGTCAAGAGTTACACAGGCAATGATTCATGCTAAAACCAAAGCTATCTTTTTGGCCAAAATCCAAAAATGTAAACTACTATGGCTCCCATGGATAAATCGTCATCTACCACAAGGTTTTGACCATACCCTTGTGCTATCTTAAAATACAACATTGTTTACTTCATGATTCAAATTTACTATTATCTGAATAGCTACCCAATTCCTCTGGAGATATCTCCCACCATTTATGCCTCCCTCTATTTTACCCCTACTACATCGATTTTCATATTTTCAAGGTATATAACCTAAAACATTTCTGTTTTGTTTTTCCTATTAAAATAGAACACTAAATTAATAAAAATCTCATCTGTAGACACAGTTAATAAAATATAAAAGATCTTGATAATTGGTATGGTATTTCTCATATACAGAATAAGCCAAGTCATATAGCCGGAAATTGGCCCCTGTTAAGATATATAATGATCCAAAATGTTTTATGATTATTGCTACAATTGCCCTTATTCTCACCCAATCCGTTCTTCCATGAAATTGACATAAATGGAAAAGTAGTCAATCGAAATATTCATTCTCAGTTTATTTTTTATTTTTTTATTAGTTCTCCAGATTGTAGAGAAAACATAATGTCCAAATTTGTTTATCTTGTTATATTACAAAATGTTGTATACTTCACATGTATTGTATTATTTTTATCTTTAATAAAATATTTGAAAAAGAAAGAAAAAACAGCAGTGGAAAAAATAAGGAAATTGCATTCTGAATAGCATGCCTAAAAATAATAATAATAATATTGAAAGTGCTCTATATCAAAGATAGATGTAACAAATGTGACACTGACCAAAAGGGCAGTAGACAGATGCAAAGTAATTAATAATAAAAAAGAGTGAAAAAGACAAATTACCAAGAAGGAAAAATCATACCTTATTAGGAAGAAAATCAGTGAAAGGTTCAAGAGACGTAGAAGTATAGAGAGATGCTGCACATCCAGATGATTAGACAGAGTCTGCCCTTAGGAAGCTCCCTCTTATACCCAGCACCCTCCAAAAATGGACCACCCACTACCCAGCATCATGTACCGGGTGGAGACTGTGGGGTGAGCTCCACCCAACAGTCCGCCTAGCACAATGGTGCCATCGGCAGCGGTGTGTGTACCATCCCGGGCCACCCTTGGTGTTTTTTGTGGTTTTTTTAATTTTCGTTTTCCCTTTCTTTCTTTTCCTTGATTTTGAGTATCTTCTGGGCAACATACGAATGGCATTGGCATCATGTTTTTTTTCCCCTCTCCCCTATAGGAGGGATATGCAGCCCAGGTCCCCCTTCTCCCTGTGTTCTGCTTGAGATCCAGCATCTATTGGGAGTAAGGAGCACGCACGTTGCACCCCACGGCGCATGTGCGTGATCTCCCTATCTGTCTAGACCGGGCGTCACACACCTGGGCCCGTTCCATCATCCTGCACAAACGCATAATGTGACTCGGCGCCTCCATTGCCTCCAGCGCATCACCCACCGGCCCGGGATGGTGCACACACCACTGCCAATGGCAACGTGTGTGCTAGGCGGACAGTTGGGTGGAGCTCACCCCACAGTCTTCACACGATACATGATTTTGGGAAGAGCTGGTCTGTGAGTGCAGCATGATTGAGGGGAGGAAGGGGGTGAGCTGCATCGTTATCCTTATCTCCTTCCTGCTTGGGGAGGGGAGATTGGGAGCTGGAAATGAGAAGAGTGTACAGTTAGTGCACATAAAAAGTAAACAAGGCTGTGACAGAGCCAGCTACAGAAGGGTACTTTTACAAAGATAACCATGTGCAAGCTGGTAGTGCTTTGGGGAGGGCAGAGGAGAGGTGTTGTGTTTTGTATGTACGTATGTATGTGTGTGTGTGTGTGTGGTTTGTATGTATGTGTGGTTTGTGTGTGTGTGGTTTGTATGTATGTGTGTGTGTGTGTGTATGGTTTGTGGGGTGAGGCTGCATGGGTGAGGCTGCGTTAGTGGGAACTGGTCACGCTGCATTGATGGACATGTGTGAGGCTGCATTGATGGGCATGGGTGATAAAATTGTTGTTATTATTTATTTGTGTAACTTAATTCTGCTTAAAACACTTAAGTGTTATTTCATGAGAATTTTTTGAGGTCGTGTATAGGGGCGGGATTAGGGGAGGGACATGGTAGGGTTGGGCGGGGCAACTGGTGGCACGTAACCCTTAAGGCCAGGACTTATTTTTAATTTTGAGCCCTGGTCTATACGATATGTAAGTAGCATGGGTAAGCTGCAATATAAAAGGGGATAGATGAGGACTTTTTTTTATCTTGGAAGGAGTATATTATTTGAGAGACAAAAGCTGCAAATGTTGTACAGTTGTGTAAGCAGCTTAAATAGGTGGCCATGTAAGATGGAGACACGTGACATATTTTATCCTAAAATCAGCACTAGAGGGTATTGTTTCAGAGGCAATCACCACACACATTGTACAACGGCGAAACAGTATGTAAGCATCTTTAACCACTTTAGCCCCGGAAACATTCGCCCCCTTAATGACCAAAGCATTTTTTTGCGACACGGCACTGTGGCGCTTTAACTGAAAATTGTGCGGTCATGCAATGCTGTACCCAAACAAAATCGACGTCCTTTTTTTCCACAAATAGAGGTTTATTTTGGTGGTATTTTATCACCTCTAAAAAAAAATTTTTTCACTTTCTGCTATAATAAAATATATAAAACAATGAATTTATTCATCAGTTTAGGACGATATATATATTCTTCTACATATTTTTGGTAAAAAAAAAAAATTTGTTTGCGCAAAAGTTATCACGTCTACAAACTACGGGATCAATTTAGGGACTTTTTTTATTGTTTTTACTGGTAATGACGGCGATCTGCGATTTTTAGCGGGACTGCGACATTGCAGCAGACAAATCTGACCCCAAATTACACTTTTTGGAGACCACGAAGAGCAGGTATAAGTAGCAGGATAAGGGTCTGGATTACAGACTTCAAGGAACAGTAAGTAGAGAGCAAGGGTATGCAGTGTTCCACCAGCAAATAATTTTTTTTTTTTAAGTCAGCAACTACAAACACTGTAGCTGCTGACTTTTTATAAGGACACTTACCTGTCCAGGGAGCCCGCAATGTCACCCCCCCCCCCAAGGCCGATCTGTCCATCGGATGGGGTGCAGGAACCCCCATTCTAATTAAGGGAAACCGGAAGTGGAGCCTTGCGGATTCACTGTCCATTTCCTACTGTGCATGCGTGAGTCCCTGCAGCGCTTTGTGAATGGCCAGATGTCTTCTTGGACACACACAGGTACCAGAAGACAGCGGTGGGGCTCGCCGCACAAGAGGAAATGATGTCCTGCGCTGCGGACCAGATGGATTGGAAGTACACTCATGTACTTCATAAAAAGGTACTATAAAAGAAAAAAAAAATGTTTTACTATCCAAAAACGAGGGGTGGAGAGGTGGTCTTTCGTTTAAGACCACCTCTCAAAAGTGGATGGAACTCCATTTTAAACACTGCTGCACTGTGGGGCTAAATACCCTTTTAGTAGCCAGCATCAGCTGAAGACTAATTTCTGAAATCTGCCAGCTTCTGGGAGACACGTGGTGAATACTGGAAGAACAACATCTGAAGACCACAGTGCCCCAGAAGGTGCTCTAGTTTGCAAACAGTCTCCACTCTAGGAAACCCTCAGGACACTTGAACATGCCTTTGTCATAATTTTCTTTATTCAACCATATTAACTATGAAACTATATTGGAACATTCCACGTCTGGGTTTCTTGCCTGTTGACTAGGACATGTTCTTCACACCCAACATGAGGCCTTTAAAGCACCTGGAGCTTCAGAGATGATATCTGGGTTGTGAAAAAGTTCAAATGACACTCTCACATTTCTCAAAAGATTGCTAATACTAGTGGTCTAAATGCTGCTATTTGGTTCAGGGTGAGTGTCTGGATCACCAAAGTTTGATGCAAAAGGCTGTAAAAGGAACTCAAATAGAGCATCTACTGGAAGAATCTCAGGCCTGATCAGCAACTAATGCCAAGCACATCTCAAAAATGGAGACTAAGAAATACCAGACCAGTGAGCTTGGCTTTAACACTAGAGTCAGGCAAGACAAGTGACAGAGAGTCTGTGAAACCAGAGTCTGAAGAATCAAGCTGGGGAGCAGGCAGAGATTTTATAGAGTCAGGCTACAGAAGTTTGGGGACCAAAACAAGGTGCAAGGACTTCAAAGCAGAATCAGGATGCAGGCCCCCATTAGCTGAATCAAGTTACAGCCTATTAAGTGTATAGACAGAATTCAAGGTTTTTGAAAGGGGGGCAGTGTTTATAACTTCTGGAATATAAACAGGATACAAAGTCTTTGGAATAGAGTTGGGGGTGCAAGGCCAGTTTTTGAGAAGTGGTCGAGGACCCCACTGAATGAGAAAGTCTGTCCTAAAGAAGGAAGGCCCTTCTAAGAAAGACGTGGACAGATGTTATTGCTGTGGTGGAAAAGTGGGATTCTGACAATCCCAAATATGAAGTGGTAGCAGTGAGAATGAATTGGAACAGCTGGCACAGAGACAAGCAGGACTGGAGCAGCTGGCATGAGAACAGGCTGGACAAGATCAATGGACACAAGGGCAGCTAGACTGGAGCAGTTGGCACAGGAACAGGCTGAATTGGAGCAGCTTTAATGGAAATAGTCTGGACTGAAACCATTGACGCAGTAACAGACTAAACTGTAGAAACTGGCATGAAGACAGGTTGGACAGGAACAGTTGGCACAGGAGCAAGCTAGACTGGAGCAGCTGTCACAAGAAAAAAGCTGGTCTGAAGCAGCTGGCACATGGACAGGTGGGACTAGAGTTGTTGGCATGGAGACAGGGAGGTCTTGAGCAGCTGGCATGGAAACAAGTAACAGGCTTGATTGAAACAGTTGTCACAAGAACAGGCTGGACTGAATGAGCTGAAATGAAGACAGGCTGATCAGCTGGCACAGGAACAGGCTAGACAGGAACAGCTGGCATAGGAATGGGCTGATGGGAGCAGCTGGCTTAGAGATACTTTAGGTGTGACTGACTCTGCAAGTATATAAACAGGATGGACTGGGACAGCTGGCTCAGAAACCGGTTGGACTGGAGGAGCCAGTATGAGGACTGGATAGTCAGTAATGGCTGGCATAGAAACAGGCATGACAGGAGCAGCTGGCATGTAAGCAGGCTACATGGTAGCAGCTGACATGGATGCAGACTGTACAGGACTTGTTGGTACCAAGACAGGCTAGACAGGAGCAAGATGATCAAAAGCTGAGTTCAGTAGCCAAGCTGGTTGATTTGAGGTTAGAATGGAAGCAGACTAGTCAAAAGGCTGGTGTTAATACAAGCATGATGGACACTGGTGGTAACTAACACTGGTCAAAGACTGTTGTAGTGGCATGCTGGTCTGGAGCAGGAGTCAGATCACACTGGATGGAGATTGGAACTTGCTGAATGGTGCCTGAGGCAACTTTAAGGACGAAAAAAAAGAATTTGTTTATTTTTAAGTTTGGACGCTGGACTCACACTGGTAAATGGTTAATGGTGAGAGAGTAGGAACACTCATGGGAAGCTGAAAATGCCGGATAGGGGGGGTAGGAAATCGTGTCTAAGGGATTTATATGACAGAGCTGTGGAAAGGGGCCTCTAAACAAAAGCCTTGGAGTAGGGTGTGCAGCTGTAATTGCCATGAATAATGGGAGAAAGGATCTTATAGAATGCAGCTGTCGAGGTGTAGGAATGGATTGGTGTAAAATGGCTGTGATATGTTTTACCAGGCTTGGAGGCTGAACATAACTCAACTTGACACCCACCTGTCTGATTATAGATTGTACTGTATTAATATAATCCAGCAGAACCTTTCATTAATATACTGAATAATGTTCATTAAAAATAGGTTTATCATCCACTAGCAGGCACACCAGACACACCAACTAATGCGGCGTACACACACTCGGACTTTCCGGCGGGATTGTCTGCCGGACATAGTCCAGCGGACAAACCGCCGGACTTTCCAGCGGAGGTCCGCAGGACTTTCCAGCGGAGGTCCGCAGGACTTTCCAGCGGAGGTCCGCCGGACTTTCCGAGTGTGTGGATTTGCCCACACACGCCCGAACTTCTCCGGCGGACAATCCGCGGGAAAAAGTCCGCGGGACTTTTGGAAATGAACGGACTTGCCGACACACGATCGGAAAGTCTGTTCATTTAGAACGTAACTGCAGGTAGACGGGACTAGCGAAGGCAGTGAATGCCGCCGCGCTATCCCCGTCACCTGGCATGGATTTAAAGGGCATCCCCACGCCATTTTTTCGCCGTGGGGGTCCCCCCAAATCCATCTCAGACCCTTGTCCGAGCACGCAGCCCGGCCGGCCAGGAAAGGGGGTGGGACGAGCGAGCGCCCCCCCTCCTGACATGTGGGGTGCCCTGGGGAAAGGGGGGCTGTGTGCCCCCCCACCCCAAAGCACCTTGTCCCCATGTTGATGAGGACAAGGGCCTCTTCCCGACAACCCTGGCCGTTGGTTGTCGGGGTCTGCGGGCGGGGGGCTTATCGGAATCAGGGAGCCCCCTTTAATTGTACCCCTACCCATTCACCTACGGTGTAAGAGTGTAAATAAAAAAAAACACACAATTTTTTTAAAATATTTTATTGCACTGCTCGGGGGTCTTCTTCCGTCTTGGGGGGTCTTCTCGCCGGACTCCTCCGCTCTCTTCTGCTCTCTTACCTAGCTCTTTTACCGAGTGGAGGAGCCCAGCTTTCTTCTTCATCGTCACCGCCGTCGTCTGGGGGTCTCGTTCCGCCTTCGGGGGTCCTCGGGTGTCTTCCGGGGTCTCTTGCTGCTGTCGCCGTCGTCTTCTTCTTCTTCCGATGTTGACTCGTCGCTGTCTCTGGCCGGAATGGCAGAGACGCGCGGTGTTGTGACTTATATAGGGACAAGGGGGCGGGGTCACATGCTCATGTCACGTGGTGACCCCGCCCCCCTATGATCCTCCAGGACTGTGACATCATAGGGGGGCGGGGTCACCATGTGACATGAGCATGTGACGCCGCCCGCTTGTCCCTATATAAGTCACAACACCGCGCGTCTCTGCCATTCCGGCCAGAGACAGCGACGAGTCAACATCGGAAGAAGAAGAAGACGGCGACAGCGGCAAGAGACCCTGGAAGACCCCCCAAGGCGGAACGAGACCCCCAGACGACGGCGGCGACAACGAAGAAGAAAGCCGGGCTCCTCCGCTCGGTAAAAGAGCTAGATAAAAGAGCAGAAGAGAGCGAAGGAGTCCGGCGAGAAGACCCCCCAAGACGGAAGAAGACCCCCGGAGCAGTGCAATAAAATATTTTTTTAAAATTGTGTGTTTTTTTTATTTACACTTTTACACCTTAGGTGAATGGGTAGGGGTACATCGTACTCCATACTCATTCACATAGGGTGGGGGGCCGGGATCTGGGGGCCCCCTTATTAAAGAGGGATCCCGGGTTCTGATAAGCCCCCCGCCCGCAGACCCCGACAACCAACGGCCAGGGTTGTCGGGAAGAGGCCCTTGTCCTCATCAACATGGGGACAAGGTGCTTTGGGGTGGGGGGGGCCGCACGGCCCCCCCTTTCCCCAGGGCACCCCCCGTGTTAAGGGCACACGGCCTGGTACGGCTCAGGAGGGAGGGGCGCGCTCGCTCGTCCCCACCCCTTTCCTGGCTGGCCGGGCTGCGTGCTCGGATAAGGGTCTGAAACGGATTTGGGGGGGACCCCCACGCCGTTTTTTCGGTGTAGGGATTCCCTTTAAATCCATGCCAGGTGAAGGGGCTAGCACGGCGGCATTCACTGCCTTCGCTTGTCCCGTCTACCTGAAGTCACGCTCTAAATGAACGGACTTTCCGATCTTGTGTCGGCAAGTCCGTTCATTTCCAAAAGTCCCGCGGACTAGCACACATACCGCGGGATTGTCCGCCGGACTCGCGAGTCTAGCAGACAATTTTAAGTCTGAACTTAAAACTTAGTCCGCCGGACTTCCCGCAGGAAAGTCCGCTCGTGTGTACGCCGCATTAGATTCATTAAAAGGAGGTAAAAAAATCCTTACCCGTAGGGTTATTAGGTAGAGGAAGCTCAGAACAGACCTGAATCAGGGTTGAATATCCCAACAAATATATATAAGGGATGAGCCGAACACCCCCGGGTTCGGTTCGCACCATAACCTGCGAACAGACCAAAAGTTTGCACGAACGCTAGAACCCTATTAGTTACAATGGAATCGAAATCTAAAGTGCTAATTATAATGGCCAATATGCATGTTATTGTTGTAAAACAGGTTTGGGGACCCGGGTCCTGCCCCAGGGGACATGTATCAATGCAAAAAGAAGTTTTAAAAACTGACATTTTTTCTGGAGCAGTGATATTAATGATGCATAAAGTGAAAAAAAAAAGTGAAATATTCCTTTAAATATGGTACCTGGGGGGTTTCTAAAGTATGCCTGTGAAGTGACATGTGTTTCCCATGTTTAGAACTGTGCCTGCACAAAATGACATTTGTAAAGGAAAAACAGAAGCCATTTAAAACTGCTTGCGGCTTTAATGTCATGTCTTGTCCTGGCAATATGGATGAAAATCTTTGAGAAAAATGGCATGGCTACGCCACCCCCCCCCCACCCCAGCCTATTACCAGCCCCTTTGGGTCTTGTATGGATATTAAGGGGAACCCTGCACCCAAAATAAAACCCTATACCTAAAACCCTATATATTCTGAACCGCAGTATACAGGCGGTGCAAACGAGACAGGGACTGTAGGTATATACTGTATGTATGTATGTATGTATGGACTGTTGGTGTATACTGTGCTGGAGGCACACAAAACACACTAACTCCTGCAGATGTCTGTCTTAGGTGACAACAGGGCAGATACAGTGTAAGGTGGTTTAGTGTGCTACTGCTGTGCTATACTCACACAGCACACACACACACTAACTCCTGCAGATGGCTGGATTGGTAGAGAACAGCACTGAGAAGAACACGCTATCCCTGCCTATTTTTCCTCTATCCCTACACTTTCCCCGCAAGCAAAGGCTGAGAAGAATACACTATCCCTGCCTATTTTTCCTCATTCTCTACACTTTCCTCACACAGAAATGATTCACATATAGTGTGTACATGTACAGTACACTGTCACTGTTCCTCAAGCCGGAGCACACTACATGAGGCCCCCAACGCGGTGTCCTTATATAGTGTGGGGCGTGTACTAAACCTCCTGAGCTATAATTGGCCACAGGAATCCTGCCTGTGGCCAATTATTGCTCTCCTCGCCACTGGCTCTATGATTGGCCAAGCATGCGGGGTCACAGTGCATGCTTGGCCAATCATCAGCCAGCACTGCATTGTGGATCGTTCGTATCACACAAATTTGATGTGAACGGCCCTCAGAGTTCTGCCCTCGACGAGCGAACGAACGGCCGATGTTCGAATCGAACACCGGGCCCATCCCTAATATATATACTGTATATATATATATATATACTGTATATATACTGTATATAAAAAAAAAGTATCACTATGATTAGGTTACCAAAATTAGCCAAATCCCTTTACATATTTGGAATATACAGTTATGTATATCTTTTTGTTTATTATAGCACTGTACTTTTTTCACTGTTGAAGATAACGAAATACAGTAAAACCTTGGATTGCGAGTAATTTGGTCTACAAGTGTTTTTCAAGATGACATCCCTTCCAAGCTGCGCTCTACGAGCGCTTTAGGCCTCGCTTTCAGATCGCTCTACTACAGGGTAGTCTTCCCGGTCAGGATTGCAGACTGAGATCGTGAGAGCCGGCAATACGGAGGACTGTATATGTGGACAGCTTTACCCCGGATTCCTGCATACTTAGATGTACCTGTTTTTATCATCAATCATTTGAGTTGCTAAATGTTGTACCCTCATTAAATGTAACCATATTGCTATACTAAGAGGCACCTCTCTTCTCTTTTATAGCCCCTGCTGGTTTTTGCTTCTGATCCCCTTGTGGAGGCTGCCATTTATGGATGGACATTTTATGGTTACACAACCTATCACATTGCTATAATCTTTTTATATGGACTATAAACTGAAGGACTTAATAAATGGTTGTGGAATGAATCATATGAGTTTCCATTATTTCTTACGGGTTAATTTTCTTTGATGTATGAGTGCTTTGGATTACAAGCATGGTTCCGGAAAAAAATATGCTTGCAATCCAAGGTTTTGCTGTATGTAAAAAAGAATTCAAGACCAAAAAATCTCTAAACAAGTGCAAGTTTTGAAAGACGGTATGAGAAACCCCCCAAAAGTCTTCAAATATCGGCATATCAGCAGCGCTGGCACTGTGTGAAGAAAGGAAAGCCGATACTTTGAAAGCAGACATTTACACTGATCATCAGGGCACTGATCATCAGTGCCCTGATTATCAGTGCAGCCACATCAGTACCAATCAATGACCATCAGAGCAGGAAATCAGTGCCCTGATTATCAGTGCAGCCCCTTCAGTTCCAATTAGTGCCCATCAGTGTAGCATATCAGTGCCCATTAATGCAGACTATTAGTTCCCATCAGTGCAGCCTCATCAGCACACATCAGTGAAGAAAAAAATTACATATTTTCAACATTTTATGACAAAAACAAAGAAAAAAAAAATTTTTTTTTTTTTTCAACATTTTCTGTCTTTTTTCATTTGTTTAGCAAAAAAATAATAACCCAGTGGTGATTAAATACCCCCAAAAGAAAGGTCTGTCTGTCTCAAAAAATTATAAAAATGTCACTTGGGTATAGTGTTGCATGACAATTGTCATTCAAAGTGTGACAGGGCTGAAAGCTGAAAATTGGCCTGGGTAGGAAGGGGGTTAAAGTGCCCAGTAGGCAAATGGTTAAATACCTTCTGCAGCTCTGTGTATACAAAGAAAATTGTAGATAACATTGACATAGCTTCAAACAAACTACAATGGCTCAATATTGATATGGTACAGAAGTATTTAGACAAAATAAAGGTGAATAAAACACTGGGATCAGATGGCTTACACCCCATGTCCTCAAAGAGTTGATCCCTGTTATTGCAAATCTCTTGTTTCTAATTTCCAGAGACTCTTTAATGACTTGCTTTGTACCACTAGATTGAAGCAAGACCAATGTGGTACTTATAATTAAAAAGCAAAAGGAGGGGTGCAACTGCGCAAACCAAAAAAGGGGGTGGGGGGAGGGGAGAGAGCTGAAATGAATCAGCTACCCAACAATAACAACCAATGCCGCAGCCACCATCAGGGTGTTCACACACCGACAATACATGGGAAAAAATATATAAATAAATGGATGAGTGGATGAAAAAACACACAGTGTGGGCTCCCGGCCGAGATCCCACACAGCTAAACGTCACCAGGCTCTGACTCTCCTTACGCGTTACATCACGCACACGCATCACGCACGCGTAAGGAGAGTCAGAGCCTGGTGACGTTTAGCTGTGTGGGATCTCGGCCGGGAGCCCACACTGTGTGTTTTTTCATCCACCGCTGCATTAACTCTGCATGTACTGTAAGTTATCTATTGCTTATACCTATTAAACCTTTTGAAATACTACACAATGGATTGCATCTATCTGTTTGCTCACATGTCCGCCTGAGAGGAGCTGGCAGGGACCCAGTCAGAGGAACAGATCCGGAGGAGCCCAGTAAGGTTGTTTTTCCTTACCTTTAAGGTAAGGGGTTGGGGGAAACAGCCCAGGACACCTGCATGTTAAGGAGCATCACTTTTTTCTCTTAAAGACTATCACAAATATCATATCCACCACCTCACCTGGAGATTGTTTAGGAATTGTGCACCATATATGGGAATATCCACTTGATTGCACAGGACTTGTTGTTTATTTATTTATTCATATATACACTTTTATCCTGGACTCACGTCATTATATTTATATTTCAACACAGGTTTATTTGTGCTGTTTGTTTTTAACACACAGGTGTATTTATTCACGGTTTGCTTTGTGCATTATTAATAATATTTTTTAATCGAATTGTGGCTTATGCATGTTATTCGCCATTGTATATTTGATTATTTATTGCCACTTTTAGTCCTTACTGTGCACTACTTTTATTTTTCTTGGACACAAGGGTTATTTATTTATATTGTTTGATTCACCCACTTGAGGTTGTCTGTATAGCCTTACTTATTATTTGATGCTATACTCCTTCTTTTATTCCATTAATTCCTTTGGACGCTGTGTCTGGAGCCACCTTGGCTGGATGATCCCCCTTGGAGTGGTAGACGTGTATCAGCGCCACATTTATATCTGAGTATCTATTTTAATTTACTCTTGTTACTTTATTAACCTTTCTACGTATGTATGCTGGCGCCCCATTTTATATATTTATTTATATATTTTTTCCCATATAATTAAAAAGGTCTCAAAGATTTTACCAAGTTACTACAAACTGACTGATTTAACTTTTATAGTCAGGAAGATAATTGAGAATTTGATTAAAGACCACATACAAGAACTTTGCTAAAAAACATTGTTATAAGAAATGATTAACACAGATTTATAAAGGACAGAAGTTGCCAAACAAATCTGCTTTTTTTTTATGAAGAAGTAAACAAAAACAAAGGAGTGGTAGTGGATATTGTATACTTGGACTTTGCAAAAACATTTCACACAGTTTCACACACAGGGCTAATGTGTAATTTAAAGTGTATAGGCTTAGAAATATCAGTTTGTAAATGGATAGAAAACTGGCTAAAATACTATATTCAGAAAGTAGCGATTAACGATTCATTTTCAGAATGGTCCAAGGTGGTATACTACAAGGTTTAGTGTTGGAACACTTATGCCGCGTACACACGGTCGGAATTTCCGATGGGAGCTTTTAAACGGATTTTCCTTTTTTTGTCGGAATTTCCGACGCATGCTCGGAAGCATTAAACTTCCATTTTATAGTGCTGTCGAATGTGTTTTATGCCGCTGTGTTACAGACCGTCGGAATTTGGTGTGACCGTGTGTAGGCAAGACAGTTTGAGCGAAATTCCGTCGGATTTCCGACGGGAAAACCATCTGAGCTTTTTCCGACGAGAATTACGACCGTGTGTACACGACATAACTTTTTAACCTATTTATAAATTATATAGAGTTTGGCATTACAATTACCATTTCAGTGTTTGCAGATGGCACCAAGATTTTGAGTGAAATAAGATGTCTCCAACTTACAAGCAGACATTCATTTACTGTTTAATTGGGCGACTATGTGGCAAATGAGATTAATAAATGTAAAGTTATGCACTTTAGGGCTAAAAACAGGCATGCCTCACACATTCTAGGAGTACAACTGGGTGATTCAATGGTTGTGAGGGATCTAGGTGTTCTAATACATCATAGACTTAAATAAATAGCATGCCAAATGCCAAACTGCAGTTTCTAAAGCAAGCAAAACACATCATTTTGTTTAAAGAGGTAGAGATAAAGCTATGATTTTACCTCTTCACAGAGCATTAGTAATACATCATCGTTCAGTTTTGAGCACTAGTTCACAAAAAGGATATTGGGATACTGGAAAGTGCAGAGAAGGGAAGCCAAACCAATAGGAGGTATGACAGACCAGCTATGAGGAAAGATTAGCATAACTGAAATTATTCTCTCATGTGTTGATGCAATGGAGGGGGATATGGTCACCATGTATAAGCACATAAGTGGTCCATATAGTGAAATAAGTTCAGAGTTCACTTTAATGTCATTACAAAGGACAAGGGAACACTCTTTGTAAAGTCTTAAGCCCTGTACACACGATTGGGCTTTTCGACAACAAAACCGTGGAATTTTGTTCGAAGGGCATTGGCTCCAACTTGTCTTGCATATACACGGTCACACAAATGTTGGCCAACAATTACGAACGTAGTGACGTATTAAACGTACTATGTGGTTTTCAGCTCTTTAGCGCCACCCTTTGGGCTCCTTCTGCTAATTTTGCGTTAGTAGAAGTTTGGTGAGTGTTGATTCACGCTTTTCAGTTTGCGCTTTTCATTTCGTGCTTTTCAGTTTGTTTCTGAATGGCCGTTTGTCAACCAGACATGTTGTGGAATTGAAGGAGATAACGTGTTATTTATTATTGGCCTTGGAGTTATTGCTTTGACAATATTTTTTTGGTTGAATAATGATTTGATTTGGTATATTTTCTATATTTTTGGATGCATAGAATGCACTTTTTGGTTCTATTGGCAGATAGCATGTCTAATTATTTTTTTTTAATGCACAATAAAAAAATTGTGTAGAATAATACTTGGCTATGTGTTTTACTTCAAATGACAGTTTGGGAGTAGGCAGTAATATTTTAAAAAATACAATGTAAAATTGACAATGGACACCAACACAAAATACAAGATAATAATGGTATTGTGGTAACTTGACACACAAAACTAAAAAATATTATTCTGGAAATCACTAGAAAAAAAAAAAAAAAACATTATTCTGGAGATCACTAGAAAAAAACACAAACAAACATATTATTCTGGAGATCACTATTAAAAAAAAAAATACTTTGTCAGAACTCTGTGAATATCACCAGCAAAGCAGCTTCATTATTATACCATTATAAAGAAAAAGAGAATGCACTGCATTGAGAGATTTCATAATTTGCCGCGTCATGAATGTGATATCTTTATTCCGAACGCTAGTTTTACAAGACCAAGCGCTTCCGGCTCATCCTTGATTCCAAGCATACGTGTCTGTACTTTGGACTTTTGTCCAAAGGACTTGTGTACACACAATCGGAAAGTCCGACAACACACATTTGTTAGCGAACCTGCTAGCCAACATTTGTTGGCGGAAAGTCCGACAACAATTGTCCGATGGAGCATACACACGGTCGGATTTTCCGCCAACAGCCTGACATCCAAAATTCTATGCATTAAGGTGAAAAACCTTCTGCGCTTCACCTCTCCCCCAGAACCCTCCTTTTTATTACCTGAGCCTGATCCAATCTAGCGATGTGCGCGAGCGCAGCTGCTCCAGCCGCTGTCGCTCACCTCATTGGACAGATTGATAGCAGCAGGAGCCATTGGCTCTCGCTGCTGTCAATAAAAAGCTGTGACATAGAATTGGGGGGTGGGGCGGAGTCCCACTGTCTGTGTCAATGGACACAGCAGTGGGACTCAGGAGCGAGCCTGCACGGGTGTCCCCATGGAAAGCAGCTTTACCGTGGGGGCACCTGATGAAGAGGAGTTGCCTGGAGCACTGCCAGGGGACTCCAGAAGAAGAGGATACCCTTCGGATCTGGCATGGATTTTAAGGCAACCATGCCAAAAAAGATGTCTCCCCCATAATCCAGACCAGTCCCATATCCGAACATGCAGCCCGGTAGGTCAGAAAAAGCCCACCCCCTCCTGAACCATACCAGGTCACATGCTCTTAACATTGTTTTGAATCATTCCGAAAATATGGAATTCGCTAGAAAATGTATAAACCAAACAAAATTCAACGAAAATGAAACAGTATGAAACAAATTCTGAAACAAATTATTGAACCAAAATTAGTAACATAACTAATCTATCCGAAACGAAACACATTTTTCTGTTCTGCACAGTACTCCATGAGTAGAGAGCTGGTGACCAGCTCTCTGCCTGTCCCCCCCCCTCGCTCACTGGAGTGCTGGGCTGTAGAGGGGGTGGGAGCAGCTGGCTCAGGCTCTTGCCGGCTCACTGAGAGGCTGAGCCAGGTGCCGGTCCAGGCGTCTGGGTGAATCCCAACCATATGGGCATAATCTTTAGCCATCCTGGACTCGCTCTGTCGTGTCAGCCGACGGTGGGCTTCAGGAGTGCAGAATGAACTGCACTCCTGTGATCCACAGGAGAAGTGCAGCCAAAGAGCTTTGGCTGTACTTCTCCTTTAACAAATGTATCATCAAGGATCACTTGTACTTCATGATGGGACTCTGTTGAATGCAATAATTAAGCCACTGGATTTTAGCCTACGCCTACCGAGGTGAGTTGCTTAAGGCCCCTTTCACACGGAAGGCCCGTTCAGATCCGCCTGTCAGTTTTGACGGCGGATCTGAACGGGCGCTCCATGTTACTCTATTGAGCGTCGGATGTCCGCGGAGACATGTCCGCTGACATCCGATCAGGTCCGATCCGCCAAATCCAGACGTATGGACCACACGTCCAGATCCGTCGGATCGGGTGAGATCGGGTGAGATCGGGTGAAAACGGACACACTGTCCGTTTTCATCCGATCTCTCCATAGAGATCAGCGGCGCTCGCAAGCCCCTCCCCGCTCAGTGAGCGGAGAGAGGCTTGTCATCCGCCGGCTCAGCGGAGATCAACGGACAGATCTCCCGCTGAGCCGGCGGACAGAGGCGGGCTCCGTGCAAGCGGAGTCCGCCTCGTCTGAAAGGGGCCTTAAGGATAAGTTACACATTACATCTATATTTAGGGTGTAACATGTAACATGTTCTTGCAGCCCCCGCCCCACATCCTTAATCCTCCCCCTGTTACAGTGGGTGGGGGTTCTTCTCCCAGTCCTTGTCCACACAGCTGAGTCATTCAGTTACAGAGTTATGTGAATGACTGAACTACTGTGCAACTACAGCCTGCTATTGCAGCAGATGGTTTGTAGTTCTCAACTGTGAGGGAGCTGGTGAGCACTCTTGTAGTTCATTGACCTTCCTGCTCTTCACTAACTATCTTTCCATATGGGAGATATGAGCAGCTATTCTGAGAGTTTACAGAAGCCTGGCATTGCACCTATGATCTCCTGAGGGGAAAAATACTAAAAAGTACTTTTTTTCCTGCAGAAATAAGTGCATTTATATTTTTTTCCAAAAGGTGAACTTAGCCTTTAATCCTGTTGATTACATCTTTCCAGAAAGCGTGTATTTTGGGGCATCACCAGAAAATATGTAGCATAATACCTCTCTCAATGATGAAGTATATGCAATTTGAGAAGGGGGGGGCATTTTTTGTAAAATGGTAGCAACATTATACCATCTAGATAAAGTCTTGTCTCCTGTCTCTTGGAAATGATAAGCTATGGAGGATTTATGTACAAAATATAATATTTTTTCCCATTGCTAAGAAGTAAGTTGGATGTCAAGTTTGGCTTTAAAAAGGAACTTCAGTCTGCTCACTCATTAATTTGTAATACAAACATTTTTGCCATTCTGAAGCTTCCCTCCAACCACTTTGCATATTATTTTATATATACTGTGATTCTGTACTTGCCAAATATGCTGCAGAAATCTCTCTCCACTGAGTCTGGCTGCAACCAATTTAACTGTGGGCAGCTGAAGCTGCTGCCTGTTCACTTCCTGGATTTACACAGAGGCACACCTCCAGATCTGCAGCTCTCATTGGCCCTCTTATGATTCATACCTCCTCCCTTCCTTCCAACTCTCGTGAGAGAGAGAGAGAGCTGTGCATGATGTCATAAGCCTGAGCTTTTTATTAGACAAGAAACAGGAAGTGGGTCGGGGTCACACTGGACACCTTTGCTGCCATTGTGCTCTTGCTGGGTGTCCAGTGTACTCCTGTCCCTTTAAGGGGGCTAGGGCAGCCTCCAGGCTCACCTTTCCCACATCTATCCATTCCATGCATGTGCTTCCACTGTGGAGACACTTATAAATTTGTAGTGTTAGGACTGCAAGTATCACAGGGTGCCTTGACGAGGCCTTGCAGCTTTCACATGCATTTGCAAATATGTGCTAACTAAACCCCTGCTTTTAACAGACGGTTAGACAGGCTAATTTGGTTGGTCAGCAGACTGGTTGGTGAGTTGAGCTATGGAATTGTTTTTGTCTTACATGTATATGCCTTCCATGTGCTCCTTACTGTGAAGGCCAGTTATGGGTGTGGGCAGTGGCCAGTTTTTTGTTACTGTTGGGCTGTATAAGGTATTTACTGGCAGAAAAAAAATGTTTTACTATCCAAAGTTAAAACAACAAGGGCAGAAGATTTAATAGATGGAAAGATGAAAGAATGACTGAAGTTCTGCTTTAAACTTTCAAAGAAAAGAGGATACAAACTCATGGTCTGTCTCCAACAGTGAGGAATAGATGGCCAAGAGTGCATGATGGGTAGGTCCCCCGACGTGACATATCGACTCAAATGTTTTCAAGGGAGGAGTGATCCCCTTCTGTTTTGACATCATGAGCAGAAAATGGCGCAGTTGGGATAAACTTCAAAAATCTAGTGGAGGATCTGTAAGTTAGGGTCAATTCTGTAGGAATGGGTATTTTATCATGGATCAGAAAATCAGAAAAGACTTCCCAATGAGAGAGAGCTTATAAAGCCTATTGTTGGCTATACCTGGGGCAAACTCAAGGTAGCCTATTACTAGTGCGAGCAGTGAACGAGAGGGAGAAATGTTAGAGGCACAGAAAGCTTCCTTTGTGGTTTACGATGGTGCTGCTTAGGCTAGCCATACATGGAGCAAATTTTTTTCCTCCACTCGATTCCCCCATAAACACAAACAGCAGAGAATGACCAGAGTCTGCATGGAAGTTCAGCAGGTCTGTTTCGTGTTTATGTGTTGTTATGCAAATGCCTAATGTGAAGGGGGGAGGAGGAGGGGTGGCTGCATCTGAACATTTGCTTTACCCAGTCTTGTGACCAGATCGGGCTGGAATGAAGAAGAAGGGCAGGGTGGGGACAGGAGATGGTGAGCAGATTGGTGTAGACAACCATGGAACAAATCTCCACCCCAAAGGTGAACTGTAGACAACAGTGTGACTGTGTACTTCTCATCTCTGTACCGACCTACTGCATAGTGATCAATAAAGTTCTGTTCCACTCCTCTGTGTAAATATGTAGCCTGCCAACTTTGCAATTCACAGTAATGTAGCCCAATATGGCACTGGTCACTATATAGCACTAAATAGCACAACTTTTTCACCCTAATCACACACTGCCATCTTTCCCTATTAACTCCAACACACACTGACACATGTCTGCTGGGAAACTGTCTTTTATAGTTAGGGGGTTGGCAACTGTGACAGACCTAGCCGGGACACAGGCTTTTTGAGAGGACTAAATGCGAGCCTCCTGCCAACCGATTATGGGCCCTGGATTTTAAGGGGTACAGGGTGAAGGAGAACCCCAACCCCTAGTCAGATTCAATGCTGTATATATGTGTATATATAATGTGTGTGTGGTCTCATGCTGTTGGGACATACACTCTCAGATGCTAGTGTCATGAACTCAAGATGTTAATTGAGAGAGCTGATCACATTGTCCTCTGTACAATGAAGGAGACGGTCCGTCTGTTACTGGTGGTCTCCTGCTATTGTGATGAAAGGTCTTGTGGTGGTAGTTATGATAATTTATAATCAACTGTGTTTAGCTCGGTGACAACAAGTCTGACTTGTAGTGAAATCCTGATGAGTCACATCGGCTGCTTAAAGGGATTAGTTAATTAGTTTATGTTAAGTTGTTACAAGTGTATTGTTAGAGTAATATGAGCAGGAGGGGGATCTCCTCTCCTACTGTATATAAATGTGAGTTTGGCTTTGTAATAAAACAGTCCATGTTGAGCAACTAAGCAAGTGTCGTCTCGTTTGGTGCTTGGGAGCGGTTGGAATATCTGATATCCGTATCCAGACTGGAAGGAAGTGATATATGACGAACGCACTCAAGAGGAGTGTAGGGACGTTTCGTCACAGCACCCTAAAATATCAGCTATGTTTGCCCTTTCTAAACCAATAGACTACAGTTCAAATTCCAGGAAGTTCATTATTGGCAATTGGTTGCTATGGTGGCAAACAGCTTCAATAACTTTCTCAATCTATAAACTGCAAATGGGTTTGATTTTCCGTGAACCCTAAACTTAGCAACCTAAACTTGAAGCTCACCCCTTACTTACTGATTGCAATTGATGTGTTGCAAAGCAATACATTTGTTTTTACAATGATTTGTTGCAAAAAATTTAATGGTAGGTGACATTTAAGCACATAAGGAGTAATAAGAAAACTCAGCCTCTAAGTTTTAAAAATATCCCTGACATCCCGTTCAGAGGAAAATATCACCCGCCAAAGGCAGCCCATTTAACTGTGGCCTGGGGGCTTGTAGTGACATGAGCTGACAAAAACGCTACATGCACCTTTTTGTGGTGCATTTGAATGAGCTACCCTTAAGCAAATACGTTAAAGTGGATGTAAACCCAATTTTTTTTTAAATTAAGGCTTGCACCTTGTACAGTACAAGATTTTCATGTCATCTGTGCCCAGTCTTGCCACGAAGAGTTAATCCAGCTCTGAGTAGTCGTCTTATCTTTTTTCAGTGAGATAAAATGGACAGACAGAGAAATAGGAGTCTGTTTCTTCCCCTTGCTGTGAGTGACAGGCGATGTACATATCTCATGCATGAGCCTGAGAGAGTCATTCAGTGTACTTCAGATCCCCTCCACCTTTCTTCTCCAGCTCTCCCAGGATTGGCTGCTCCACACCTCAGCATGATTGGGCATGCTGAAGTGACTTTTCTGGGTTTTGACTGAATGTTAGTGATCATAGCAGAAGTTCAGTGTAAGAAATACACAGGAGAAAATGCATGTTGACAAGGGAAGTGTAGAGGTGGGCGGGGAGTCTTCTGACATCATGACCCCACCCACCGAGCTCCAGACAACAGGCCCAGCCACAGAATCTGCATTTTTTCAGGTCTCGAAACAAATAGAGGGGAGACATTTGACAGGTAACAATACATGCAGGAGGCATATATACCCTTATAGATAACCACTATGGCAGTTGTTTAGAAAGTATGAGAGTGGGTTTACATCCAATTTAATGCTTGCCATGACACACATTAACACAAAGCAATCATTTGACTAGACCCTAAGAGGGAAATGCATGCCTGTTTGCTTTTTCCTTTAATAAAAAAAAGACTGATGGATCAGCAGATGAAAACCTGTAAACTGAATCACAGATGCAGATAAGAAGGCATGGTGAATTTATTACAGGTCACTCATCTCAGGTGAAGATACATTGAGACAAATAATGATTTTATGTACATCTAACAGACCTTGCACATAAACTGATGTGCGTTTGCTCAATTTAATCAAGCTATAAGCTGGAAAGGCAGGCGTCCAGGCCCACACTGTTACAATAACCGGACTCTCTGATGCATGCAGATATGCCAGGCGGTATGTCTATGTTTATCTATTAAATATTTCAAACTCAATCTATGTTTTCCTCAATCTCTTCAACTAGCAAAGTTATGTAGTCTTTTATGCACAGATTTGTCCTTGATATTATTGGACTCAGGATTTAAGCAGGTTAAGCTGATTAGACAATATGGCTTTACTGATTACAGGAATAGCCACAATGACAAAATACAAATCATTGACTCTTCAGTATTTAAAGTCATACACATTTATTTATGAATAAATATATTGCATAAGCTTGACCATTAATCCAATAGGTACTGAAATGATAAATTTAGCAGGAGTTGCAACATTTCTGTTTAACTAAACAATAATGTGGGAGGTGTGTTGATTCCCTATTAGCCCTGAATGCTTTCTGCTAGCTCATATCAACTGTTTCCCACGTTCCTGGATTAACTCCAGATCACCCAGTACATTGACCATAGTTTAAAGAGAAAGTCCATTTAAACTTATATATTTATACTGTACAGTGTGTATAGAAAGGAATCCCCCCCCCCCCCCTTTAAAGAAAAATAATAATAATTTTGTTGCTTTGCAGCCTGAAATGAAGACAGACACTTTTTTTTGTTTTATCCAGCTCTATTTACTCAGAACAACTTATAACATCCAAGTGAAAGATAACAACATGTCAGAAAAAATAAAAAATACAATCACAGAGTTGGAAAAAGGATCACCCCCTTGTGTCAGTATTATGTTGAACCACCTTTTGCTTTAATTACGGCCTTTAGTCTGTTGGGATATGTCTCTACTAACTTCGCACATCTGGACTTTGCAATATTTTTCCCAGCCTTTGCTGAACTGCTCAAGTAAAATGGTGACCATTTGTGGACTGCAGTCTTCAATAGGAATGGGTGAACGGTTTGGCCCGAGCATGAGTTCGTACTCATGCTCGGGCCGAACACCCAAATTTTCAGGGTGCTCTCCACACCCTGCAATGCACTACCGTGATTACCGATGGATTTACATTGAGGAACACTATTTTCCTGACACAAAGCATGACAGCATACAGGAATGGGATAGGCTCTGCCTCTCTCCCAATCAGGACTGGTTACACTATACTTAAATAAGTCGCCTCCCCCTAGGCGGCATTCTCTTTTTTTTCCTCAAACACTCAACTGGTTATTACTGTAAATTAATGAAGATTTTTATTTTTGCTCTCACCTGCCGGATTTATCTGGCCAGCCGTACAGGTTCAGCCTCTTTCGTGTGACGAAGCCCCTCTGTTCGGTTGTAAAACTTCCATATGAGGGAGACCCCCCCAGGTCCAGATACTGGGGGGCTGGGATACTGGTCTCTGGATGCAGGTAAAACAGTTCTATCTTGTGGTTAGTTGGGACTGATCCAGTCTCTCCTCCCTGGTGAGTTGTGGCCCCACACACACATTTTGTTGTTAGTTTGGCTTTGGATATGTTGGTTTCCCTTGCAAAGATGCTGGAAGTTTTTTTTTGTGGTCAGGGCTGCCCCTTCCAAGATGGCTCCTTGTCTGCTTCCTGTGGCTGGATGGGGCTTTCAGTCAGCAGGGAGCAGCGAGATGATACTGGGGTAACTTCTGGCCCACTGTAGCTCCAAGCGGCTGCCTGGGAATGGATTGGTGTCCACCTGTCAGGTATGGAGCCTCTCCCATCCCCCCTTAGAGCAAGTCAGGGAAGGGTGTTGGACAGAACAGGTAATCTTTCCATGGGCTGTCATGGTGTGTCTGAATCATTATGTTGTTAATATACAAGCTGCCAAAGTAGGATAAACTGCTGTGTATAGTTCTGTCTGTTTCATTTGCCTCAGAGGTTTTGTTTGTCTGTCTGTAGGACTACTAATGCATGAACTGATATACAGGTGTTTGCTGCAAAGTTGAGTCTGTCTATTAACTCAGCAATGCCTGGCTTTGCAGGTTTTGGATCACTGCATCAATGCTCTAATGCTTGGAT